>CBVK0101272408.1:0-10920 GCA_900067695.1 Picea abies | reverse complement strand
TTACAGTTTCAACTTATTTCCTTATTAAATAGAAAACCAGTTTTACTATACCTCTATTATTTTGTGTTAAGCACCTGTTAATAATCTGTAGTCATTTCATTCTACTCATAAAATATAGATCATGCATCCTTCAGAACAATTCAAACTTCTTCAACAATTTCTCAAGGGTTGATGTAATAGTTGCATATCTTATGATCAACCTGCGGTAATATCCTATATGTCCCAGTGTAGAGAGAAATAATTTGGCACTTGTAGGTAGCGACATTTTCATAATGATTGCAAATTTAGACGGTTCCACCAAGACTCCTTCTCTGCATACAATATGTCATAGAGATTGTCATGCAGTACACATAAAATACACTTTCTTATATTTAGAGATATCTACATTTCACAACATCTATCAAACATTAATCGAAGTAGGATGACATTATATTTTAACAAGTTGTACACCATACAATCATCCATATAGAATTCTACAAAATTATGGTTGAATTCTCAAAAATATGCTATCACAATCCGAGAGAAAACCGCAGGGGCATTCTTCAAACCAAAGGGAATTACATTGTATGTGAATGATCCCCATTCGGTTATAAATGTAGTCTTCTTCTTGTATTCCTCTATGATTCTGACTTGATGATATCCTGAGAATCCTTCTGTAAATGAATATGATTCTTTTCCCACAAATTGATCTAATACCTCATCACTGAAAGGTGTGGAAAATAGATTGTGCACATACGTAGAATTCAAACTTCTATAATCCACACAGACCTGAATGTATTCTATGCCTTTCTTACTCTGGATAACTATGGGGCTAATCCATTCTGATTCTTCAATAGGGAAAATAAGTTCTTCCGCAAGCATCTTGTCCACTTCTTTCTTAACCTTTTGTTTTATTCTAGGGTTGAGGCAGTATGGTTTGTGCTTTACAGGTCTTGAGATGGGTTTCAATTCTATTTTCATTTCTCCCATGGCTCCTTTTATGCCTTTTAGCTCCGAGAATGTTTTCAGGAACAGGTCCTCATACTCCCGCAACAGATTATGTACCTCATTTATAGGTTTCTCATCCCAGTAGTCTCCTATAGAAGCTATCTTAGGATTCTCTACACTCCCTATATTGACTTTCCACAACTTCAATGGGTGATTATAGGAGCTACATGTGTGATTACGTATGGTATCCTGAATCTCTCTACTGCCTTCAGTTTATTTAATGTCCAAATTTCTAAGATCTTCTAAACCATCAGGGTTTTCTAAGTCTCTCTCAGCTTTACAACAAGGTACATATATATTATCAATTTCAAGACTCAGACTAGACTGAAGCAAGTGAATATGGTCATCACATACTACTGGACTTGATCTATTTTTACAAATGTCAGTAAAAATCATTTCCCTGATTATTTGAAGGATAGTGTTGAGCTCAGGACACTTACTTGTAAAGGTGAAATCCTTGCAAAACTATTCTTGTAATATATGCCAACAGTTTGTTTTTCTTTCGATATCCTCATGTATATACCTGGCCTTTGGAATAGGCCCCAATGAATGGAAAAATACTGGGACCCATAGGTGAGAGGGTACCTCTACAACTCTCAACTTCTTTAGAAAATTCTCAATATGCATCTAAGGGTCATATTGTTTGTTGAACAGTTGCGCATCCTAGAAATCTATCTTCATTTCTTCTTTCATCCGATCCCTCCCCTGGAATTGACATCAGATGGCTTGTTTTGCGTCATCCCACTCTATAATCGAGGCTTTATGGGTGGGCCACCATCTAGCGGGGGTATCTTGCAAGGCTAAGTTAAGAACACAATTCCTTTGTTCCTCTGGTATCTTTTCTTCCATGCTGGAAATAAAATTGTGTACCTCTGAGGTACCATTGTATGTAGGGGGTTCTCTGACCTCAGTTCCAATCCATCTTATTCCTTTGACAGTTTCACATCGCCTTGAAAATCGGTGATATGAACCTTGCTGCCAATTGTCAAATGCTACTTCTTAATCCTCATCAACATATTGTATGCTTCTCCAACTTACTGATCCGCCTGATGTAGGATTGATATAATCTAGTATTTTTCTTGCTGTGACTATGTACAATTGGTCAAGGGCCTCTGACTCCATATTATGGTCCACTGGTTCAATATATCTAGGCCCCAGATAAGGATCTAAGGGATGAACTACTTTTATGTCGTCTGCTTCAAACATCATGGGGTCCCTATTTAGATCAATGATAGCATAATTTTCATATGCCCAATCAATCCCAAGTATAGAAGGGTAGGGGTCCTTATCTCCCATGATTTAAATCACCTCAAAATTAGTTGTGGTCTTAATTCCAACAACATCAATTTCCAAATTTTCCAGCCTTTCTAACTAGGAAGATGCAGTACTAATTTTCCATTCTCAACTGGATAGGGGAATATACTAACTAAGTTTTTCCCAAAGCCTCCGAGGTCCTTGTGGGTAGGATATTGACACCTGATCCCAAATACAACATAACATCCTTGATTTACAAATAATCTAGTTGGGCTTCTAACCTAAATTATTTTCCAGGTCACACCTTTGTTCTTTGTATTCTCTCGGTATTCTTCTCAGGGAGGTTAGTCCTTACTATGGCTTCTGGGGTTCTCTCATTCCCCAGTATCAAATACAGGGTGTTTCACAACTTATCAGTAAGTTGGTTATCCCCTACGATATCAAAAAATAACTGAAACCAAAGATTGATTACATTTTGAGACTGGTCAAGGTGTTTTCTTGGAATTGCAAAATTCCTAGGTGATGGTGGTAAGGTAGGGGCTTCCGCAGGGTTAGGTTGACAGGTGGATCTAGAAGGATCCTATATTACTTATGGAATGGGGAAAATCTTAACTATCTCTATTACATTTTTGAAAACCAACTTTTGTTTCATAGGATCATGCCTGTCCTCTTTGGGAATAGCTTTTTGAATCTTGGGATGACTATCTGCATTTGCCCCAGTATTTTCTCCTTCATGAGTGATGATGTTAATCTTTCATAGTTGTCCCTCGATTCCCCTTTTTAATTCTAAGCTTGTGATATTATCTATGTGTTGACGAACTCGATCTTCCCACTTTACGCTCAATTATGGACAATATTTAGTTACGTTCCCATTATTCATGCATTGCGAGCACCATGGTCGTCTTGAGTGAGGGAATTCTCTGGCTAAATGAACTTGTTCATTGCATTTGTATCATCGACTTGGCCCTCTTCCTCCATTTATCCCTCCTTTGAATCCACCTCCAACCCCTCCTCCCTGGCCTCTTCCAGGTCCTTGAGGGGTTTCATTTACTCTGAATGACATCCGATCTAACCTGTCAACAAGTGCATCTAGCTCTCTACATTGATTTCTGGCATGGATCGTAGATTTGAAAAAATCATAGTGTATTCTATTGGGATCATTTTTGTACTTATTCATAATAGGACACTGCCTCGACGCATGTCCTTGTGTCCGACAAATCTCACAATACTCCATTGTTTGATGGGTTGGAGCACCTAGGAATGTATTATACTTCCCTGATGTATGGAATGGTGGGGTTGCAGACACTTTCAAAACTCATCCCATAGGTCTTGAAGTACTCATCGGGTTTTGAAGAGGTCCCATTCCCCTCATGCGTGAACATTCATTTGTCATATGTCCTTCTATGTAGCATCTTGTGCACCAAACCTGAGGGTGTCCTTGTCTCTATGTGGTTAATTCTTGAATATTATCCATTAGCGCTAATATTTGTCGATGAAGTTTGCAACAAATTTTCATCTACTGGGGGTCTGGTCATTCTCATATTTCCTGGATAACCTGCCATAGCTTCGATCTTCATCAATTTGTCCAAGGCTTTTGTTAACGTGCCTATCTGCTGTTGTGTTAAAGGAATTCTCGTCAGAGGTAGTAATCCTTGAATATACCATTCCCTCTAGTCATCCTCGTGAATTGGATGCGCTAGCCTCCCAATAACATCCTTGAACTTTTGGCTATATTCCTAGGCAGATTCTCCTTACCTTTATTGAATCTCCCGCAGCTTGAAGAAATATTGTTGCACTGACTGAGGTATTTTGAATTCGATGATGAATTTAAAACAAAATTGGCCAATGGTGAACACTTGTCCTTGTATCCCAGGATCAATAGACTTCATAAACCATTTGAGAGAATGACCCCTGAATTTATTCTAAAAATACACTAACTTATTTTCATCGAGAATCCCTATGGACCTCCAGATGGATTCATAAAAAAACCAATGTTTCTCTTCATCTTCGTCCCCTTTACCCCATAATTCTGGGTATCGAGCGATCGATCCTCCCATATGTCCATCCATTGTGGGTCTCACATTTCCTATTAGAATAAAACCTAATGGTCCTGGTTGTGATACGCCTGGGGATCCCAATGTCCTCCTAGTGTTTACACTTACCGACTAATTCTAACTAACTAGTTCCGAAGGAATAGAAATAGTATAAGTAGACAGTGTAGAACTTACCAAGGGTATAGAGGACACCTGTGGGATGGGTGATTCAGGGCTAGTTCCACTGAATTCTATGTGGGTTTATTTGATTTGGGGGGTCTTGTTCTCTTCCTTTGGAGTAGCCTTCTCAGTGTGGTTCCCGATGTTTTCTTCTATTGGGGTTGAATCTTCTTTATCTCCCACAAGGTTCAGACCTTCTTTTTCCTCCCTTTCTTATTCACATTCTTTTTCTCATCCACCCATATGGGGATTCCATTCTCTCTGATGCAATATTAGACTGGCCAACCTTTCTTGTCTTCTCACCTTCCTCAACTCTTCTTTCCTTCCTTCGTCTTTTCCTCTTGATCTGAGTTCTTTTTGTAACACGTCAGACTGCTTCTATTCTTTCTTTACTTTTTCACGCCACCACTTATCAACAATGGTGACTCTCCTTAAGGCTCACTCATTTCTTACGTTCGTTTCTTGATCTTCCCCCATCTGTCAAAGAACCCTTCCCCGTTCTCAGGTCATGATCCTACCCCAAAATCACCCTACCCCAAGAATAGGTGTCTAGGATGCCATCTCAGTTGAGGGAATAGTTATCATCCCCTCCTCCATCAAGAATACTTTGATCCACGGGTGAATTTCCCTCAACAATCTTCGACGTGCACCTTTCTTGAAAATTTATTTCGTGCATGAAAATATTGGTGATTCTCAGCTGCAAATTTGACTATGTATCCCTCCATAGTCGTGTGAACCTAGAAATTGACCGCTCGTGTGATCTGGTGATCCAACTGATGAAGTGTTGTGATATTCTCTGTATGCCAATTAAAATTCTTCTTGACACGTTCTTGGAATTTCAGAGCTTCTTGGAGCCTATCTATCCGATGGAATGGTTCTTCTGGAAATTTAACCCAGAATATCTCATATTGGTCGCTCAATCTTTCTAAGTAAAAGACAAAATCTCTTGTATTCCTCTCACTCTTTCCCTGCAGCTCCGCATCCTTCCATATAAAGGCGTCACAATTCATTTCCCACCATTTTTGAATCTCAGATCTATAGATTCGTGGAAGCATTCTCTTCATAGGTTTCCTTTTAAAGGATAGGTCCCAACAATGGAACCATTTTGTTAGCGCAAAGGTTTTCATAACAAGGTCCTTCTTAGGTTACCAACAAAAGGTACAGAAGTACTCTAGAGAGTTGGAATTTCAATCTTCCCGGGAGGGAATAAGTCTCACCTGAAGTGCAACCGAGACATGAAAGAGAGGGAAGGGTAAGGAGAATACTTAGACAAACCTCTAAGGTATCAAGGCTCACTGTAATCTTGCACATAATAGATTAAACCTATAACAATCCTGAGGAATTCCTAACTGGGAAATAAACAACCAGAGTTGTGGTTCCATTCATAAAGACACATTTAGGTACATCAGACATCAAGATAATAAAGAACAACAATTCATTCATGCATTAAGACTGAATACACAAGATGTAGACTCAAAATTTGGGCCTCTATTTATATTGATAATACCAAAATCTGATACATTGTCTATCTGGTTCTCTCCTAGATCTCCATATTCAACTATGCTATAGTATTGGACCATTATATCAGTGAGTCTCATCACACTATCAAGAGTTACAACAAGAATAGTAATAACTTAGAACTGACATGCTAGGAAATAATGACATTTTTCTTAACATTTCACTATTAGTCTATCATTCATTCACTGTGATCATTAGCATTACTAGCATTATCCTATTACAATCGAATCGTTCTTGTATATCTAATCTGATCTTGTTGGTTAAGAACTTGAGATTTATTTATTTTCTTTATCTTTTTGTTTATGTTGCACTATCCCTTTAACCGTTTTATGTTTCTTCCTTTCTTGTGTTGTCCAACTTCTCAACAACTTGCACAACTTCCATTCTCCAAAATGAAGCTGCAATCTGTTGTGCACAACTTTTAATCAACAAAACAAAGGGCCCAACAAGTTGGAATAGAATAATAATAAATTCAAATAAAGTTATACCATAAGTGTTTCCATATAGCACCATACTGAATTCGTTAAATCATAAGAAAATATACAGGAAGAAAGATACAAAGATGCATACTAAATTCATAAGTGACTCCATATGCAGAAAAATTCCAAGGTCTCAAAAATAAAAAAAATTTGGCATGTCTTCTTACATGGCATATTCTTTATTGTTTTGGAACACACACTAAATTACCTAGTGATAAATATTGTAAGACACACAACCCCCTAAGTACCTTTTTAATGGATGAAGTATTAAAATGTTTATTTTCCCAAACCTCTTTGAATCCCTTTAAAAATGATACCATCATCTTCTACTCATCGAGAGATTTCCAATGACTATAATATTGTACAAATCTGAGTTCGAAATCAAAATTTATGGCCCTTTGAAGCTTTCAAGTTTTATTGGACAAATGTCTATGTACTTCCATGTGGCATTCACGTCATCGTGCTCATCTAATGTGGCATTGATGTGCCTTGTATGCAGGGTGTGGCTATTGAATGTGCATTGGCATGACGCCTGCCACCGGGCCACCATACCTTCGACACATTGTCCCTAGGCCTATTTTTATCTCAATGCAAAACTCCACATCCTCCTGAGGTTTTCTCTCACCATATGATGACACCTTTCCACTAGTTCGTCAGACTGCATGACCTCATAATATCAAGTATAGAGGTTTTAGGCCTCAACCCTTTTCACTATTCACATATCCCAAAATGACTGATCGAACATGAGCTAGTGCTTAGGACACACAATCCTATCTACAATAGGACACATGTTCTGATACATGGCCTCACCACTATCTTCCACCTTTTCTCACAAATGGCATTGGTACTAATTTGACACGTGGCACTCATTTCCTCCATGGAACCTTATCTGATTATGTCAAAACTAGATTCCACGTGGCACTACCCACGTCATGACATGTGGACCTTCCATATGGGATGACATGGATGTACATGCCATCACAGTGCCTAGGTTCACCCAACAAGACGTTGACACTTGTCTATATCCTATTTGTTGAATGTCATCATACGATATCATCTCAAGTTTATCGGCCATTAGTCATTGGCCCTCTTTGTAGGGCCTATTTCCCATAAAACCTCCTCGTGGTCTGAAATTAGAAATACAACTGGCATTCTAGGGCACGTGGCTCAATGTGGTCATGCCACCTAGCATGACACATTCTTCCCATACCACTCGACATGTGGAACTCATTTTCCACCTCGACCTTTGTCGAAATGTGCCAAATCAACGTGACATGTGGCACCACTCATGTCATGACATGTGGCACCACTCATGCCATGAAACATGACACCACCAGCTAATCATGGACATCAGGTCCACAACCCCTTAACGATCTCCTATAGATTAAAAATCCCGTGGTTCGTCGTTCAGGGATCACAGGATACTTAATTAATTTAATCACGTAATTAAGTAAAGTGATCCCATGATTAATGCATGATTATTTATGTTAACTCTCGGGGTTATGAGTCTATGATATCAATGACCAAGATATTACATGCTTAGATATGATGTCTGTCAAGGCTCCTCTTACATCTCTAGTGTGGTATCGGTGATAAGGATCATATGGTGGAGATTTAGAACATTATTCAAGAGATTTATGGTTCTCTTCGAAGTGGGTCTCAGACCTCGACCCTCTCCTATCTCTTGTACACTAGAAATCTTCGTGCTTCGGGGTCTGCTTAACTCTTCTCCATTGATATCTATAGTGGATATTAACCCACTCCTAGATCTAGTGGTTCTGATCTATTGTTCTTACCATAGAGCTTGGGATTGATGAGGGTTCCCATACTCCACTCGGCTACAACCATAGGTTGACAGGTTTCCCTTCCATGACACCATGGTTTTTGAGTTGGAACAATGTTTCATCATGAAATCACCTTATCTTCCTCTCTCAGGCTTATTGTAGTTAAGGATATTGAACTAGGGGATGGAGCCCTCGTCCCCAGATATTGGGTATTGGGACTTTCAAAGGGTATTAGAATTATAATTACCTGGAGTTATAGTGTTTTGGTGCCTTGGGACAATGAAACCCTCCTGATATTTTACAAAGATCTATGTTTGATATTTCTCAACCAGTAGATCTGACAGTTGACAAACCCAGGTGATGATAGAAATGATTCAGACTTGACAAGGTCCGCACTCCAATCATTCACGAACCATGGGTTGAAATGTTTCACCCCAGTGACACCTTGGTTTCCACATAGTCATAACACTTCACACTTAATGACGTCACCTTCTCTCTCTTCGTACTCATTTATAATAATAAAGGGAGGGAACCAAGAACCTCTCTCTCTTCGTACTCATTTATAATAATAAAGGGAGGGAACCAAGAACCGAAACTATTCCCTTGGGCATCGTCCCTTTGGGTGAATCTTGTATTCTACCACTAAGGTCTCCCAGTAATCTGGAATATGATATCATGACTAAGCAATAGGATCGATGGTTGGCATACAATCATCTGCTAATCAACGATTATGATGCATCGCTGGTGTACATGCATACTTTGATGGGATAGACGCTTGTCTTTGGACAACCAAGATCTATTCCAACTTTGGAATCAATGGTTGTTGAGTCTCATCGCTCATATAGAAATGTATGGATGTGGATTGAAATTTTGTGGCCTTAGTATCAAGGTGGAGGGTTACAATTGATTAAGCTAGAACAAGTACCATTCGAGGACGTAGAGTCTTGGCTTACTCTGAATCTAGGAGGAAACTCAAAATTTACAACCCTCTCTGGCCCCCTCAGGCCACTATTATAGCCAAGGTGTCATTCCTTCTAGGAGGGAGTTTACAACACTTCTTCCTTACGAAGGAAACCCAATACAACTATCATATTACTGTCTATACAAGAGATAAAACATTCAATATTTCAACTTTATTATAGTTCTACCACTATTCATGTGCATAGACTTGTAATTGGGAAATGATTCTATCCGTGTAGCAGACTCATACATCTAGACATACAACTATCATATTACTGTCTATACAAGAGATAAAACATTCAATATTTCAACTTTATTATAGTTCTACCACTATTCATGTGCATAGACTTGTAATTGGGAAATGATTCTATCCGTGTAGCAGACTCATACATCTAGACATACAATAAAAAAATCAACCATTCATTTATTTAATTATAGATAAAACATAAATTACTTATATGTTACAATTTCCAACCAACCAACTAACCGGGGGTGTACATCTTTCCATCCAATCGTAGGCTCTTATTGCTTAGTAACTTTGGTAGAAAGCCACCCACATGCCAGGCCATGATACCACCGGGGAATCTCTCACTATTGACTCATCAAATCCATAAACAAATCAGGGAGATTGCTCTCCTCAACTTCTCTGGAAACAAAAAAAGTATCCCCTTCTTACTACTAAACTTAAAGCCTCCACAGGGTTTATCATATGCCTTCTCAGTTGGATCTCTCTCCAACTGTCATCAAGATTGCAACCCTCTTGTGTTCCAATTAAGGACTCATGGGACCTTCTTTGTTCCAGTCTGATCACTCTTCTTCACCCACCTATGGATATGGTATTCCTCCAACTCCCTAGAACTCAAAGTTCTCTTCTCTTCTCTCCCCCTCGTGTGCTTCTCTTGCACACACACCTTGAGAAGGTTCTCGACTTTACTTCTATTTCCTTTGTCATAAGGTATCTCATGGGTCAATCATGGGGAACTCGTGATGATATTTATTTCTATCCTTTAGCTAACAATTTTCTATCACCTCAAGAAACCCTCCATGCTTCCATTCATTGAGGTGGTTGGTTATTCAACAACCAACCTCCCTCATTAACTGTTTTTTATTGAAATCATGGCTAAGGAAATAGCTTACTATTTTTAAATAAAATATTTTAAGAAGGGGAAGATTGGGTCATATTAGCATGATGATCCCCTTCCCTAACTTTCCTCACTCTTTCCTCTAGTGGTATCATGGAAAGTACTTCAAGGCTTCACCCCTACAATCATTTGTTGGAAATATTAATAGTAATACATTTACATTGTTCACATGTGATGTCATGGAAATCATTAACTATGGTTAATTACATATAATCATTGGTTTAGGAAAGGGGTGTTACAATCTGATCCCCCTTGAATGGAACACCATCCTCGATGTTCTTCCTCAGTACACCTACCATACATTTATCCTTCATTTTCTTCAACATCATCTTCCTTTCCTTCAGTGTCTAGTTATTTTTCATAATTCAAGAGGAAATTTTCAATCAACATAATAATTATCTATGCAATTTATGGATTTGCATCCATATGGCTATCATATTTGCTTGACTCATTATTTTCCCCCTTGACATGTTGGAAAATATTTAACAAACAACGAATGGCATAAGTACAGGAAGAGCGAATGGCATAAGTATAGGAAGAATGTACAGAGGATTGTTGGAAAATATTTAACAGACAACGAATG
>CBVK0101272405.1:0-16123 GCA_900067695.1 Picea abies | reverse complement strand
CCATTCTAGCAAGCTTGTTTCAGTCTGCATTTTACAGTTTCAACATATTTGTTTATTGAATATAAGCCAAATTTTACTATATCTCTATTATTTTTCATTGTATCTTTGTATTAATAATATAGATATGTATTCATTTCGTTCTGCTCATAAAATATGGATCAGTGGTATCAGAGCGGTGTGCTCCTTGTCATTCTTAGTGCATGTCCCTAATGAGGTTAGGGTACAAAGAGTTGGGTCTCGAGCTTGTTTCTCTTGAGGAAAAGAGCTCTTGCATGCCCAAGAGACCATCCATGATGGGAGAAAAGAAAGATGACGGGACATGAGATCCTTTCAAACTGTTGCTCGAGGAAGCCCTCACGCAACAAAGGAATGAGATGATGGATAGTTTTGCTCAAATCCTTCAACGACTACCAACATGTGATGAATATTCCTCAAGTGGAGGTGCCTCCCACTTCAAGGTAGAGATCAACTTTGATATTCCTATATTTGAAGGTCAGATAGACACAAATGATGTAGAAAACTGGTTGAATCTTCTATAAGGGTATTTTTCTGTCCATAACTTTTCCAATAGAGAAAAGATTACATTTGCACTCCTCAAAGTCATCCCCCATGTCAAAGATTGGTGGGATACTTTCTATGAGAAAAAGGCACAAAGGAATCCTCATTATTTACAATCACACTCACTTGGGAGTCCTTCAGGGATGCTATTAAGGAAAAATACTACCCTGTTGGAAGTTATGACGACATGTATACAAGGTGGACCACACTATGGCAGGAAAGGGACCAAATAGTGCTAGAGTTCACAAATATCTTCCATACCTCACACACCAAGCTGGGTATAAAATATTCTGAGTGAAATATGTTGCTCAAGTACCGCGACGGTCTGCATAGATACATCCAAACAAAAATGAAGTTTCTAGACATCTCGTCCTTTGGCACGCCCTGTCGATATGCTGTTAAAATTGATCAGAAGCCTAAACAAAAGACGTGGCAGTTTGGGTCTGAGAACCCCTCACATCAGAAGCAGGGAAAGAGCAACCCCAACCCATAGAACAAAATTCAAAGAAAAGATGGACAACCGTAGGATGACCAGTCTAAGCCGCAAACAAAGAAGGACAATGGAAAGATGAAGAAATAAAACGAGAAGTGGTGCGACTTCCATAAGATCCCCTGGCACAACACTGTTGATTGCTGCTCAAAGTAGTCATCGATGGAAGAGGTGAAAGCCTCTGAATCATATGCGGGTTCTGAATCAGAGTCAGAACCATAAAATGGGAGATAGATTATTGACACGGAACCCAGTGCCACCATTTCTACCACCAAGATCCATTCGAGTGAACCTGATGAGCTTGAGGAACGAGAGTCCCTCTTACATTCATAGATGTGGGTGAAGGGTACTCCGCTGCACTTCATCGTTGATAGTGGTATCCAAAAGAGCCTCATCTTAGCTGAGGTCATCAAGTAACTAGCAATATCGACAACACCACACCAACAATGATACACCATCAGATGGATCTTCCAAGGAAGTGATCTTCACATCACCCAACAATGTTGCATGTCCTATGGAATCAAGCCCTTCAAAGATGAGGTATTGTGTGATGTCGCTCCCCTTGAAGTTTGTGATATTCTTTTGGGAAAAACTTATTTATGGAAACGTCATGTTGTATATGAGTCTAGGACTCACAGTGTTATTATTACTTTGGACAGGAAATTGTACAGGATAAACAAGGTAGTCCCACCTGCTTCCATTTCCTTGATCTATGCCAAGCAATGCAGGAAAACCATCTCTCATACTGGGAAGTTTGTCTTCTTTTTGAATCACTCTCAAAGTGAGTGGAAGGTGGCAACAACATCCATGGCCTGTGTGACTGATCTCTCCATGCAACAGAAGCAAGTGGATAAGGTCATGGAAGAATACAAAGACATATTCTCCTCACCCATTGGGATACCTCTACACTATCAAGTTAAGCACTCAATCGATATGACCCCTGGCGCACCGCTAAAAAATGGGTCAGTCTATCACCGCTCTCTGTCATAAAATGAGGAAATCAAGCACTAGATCCAAGAGCTTCTCGAAAAGGGGTACAGAAGAATACAAAGACATATTCTCCTCACCCATTGGGGTACCTCTACACTGCTAGGTCAAGCATTCAATCGATTTGACCCCTGGTGCACCACTACCCAATGGGTCAACCTATCACTGGTCTCTATTAGAAAATGAGAAGATCAAGTGTCAAATCCAAGAACTGCTCCAAAAGGGGCACATCCAACCCATCTCACATTTTTTGGAATCCCTATCGTTCTTGTGCAGAAGAAAGACGAGACCTAACGACTCTACATCGATTACTGGGCCCTAAATAAAGTCATAGTTAGGAACTGGTACCCAATTTCCTGAATCGACGATATCCTTGACCATCTCAAGGGGGCCAAATACTTTAGTAAGATTGATCTAAAGTATGGCTAGCATTAGGTCCCAATAGAGAAGATAGATATATGGAAAACTTCCTTCAAGTCCAAAGAAGGTATTTTTGAATGGTTAGTAAGATTGATCTAAAGTATGGCTAGCATTAGGTCCCAATAGAGAAGATAGATATATGGAAAACTTCCTTCAAGTCCAAAGAAGGTATTTTTGAATGGTTGGTCATGCCCTTTGGTTTGACGAATGCCCCAAAAAATTTCATGAGGATGATGGATGATATCTTGTGGCCTTTCACCAGTTCTTTTGTGGTGGTGTATCTAGATGAGATCCTCATCTACAACAAGAATTGGGTGGAACACTTGCAACATATTCAATAGGTTCTGCACACTCTGCGGCGACACAATTTATATGCAAATTTGGAAAATGCTCCTTCGATATGGAGAGGGTCTAGTACCTAGGATAAATTTTTGATGAGCATGGGTGCATGTGGATCTAGCCAATATCCAAGTCATTTGTGACTGGCCATCCCCAACCACACTCACTGAGCTTCGAAGATTTTTAGGCCTTGCTAATTTCTATCGCAGGTTCATGCTGGGATTCTCCCATATTGCATGGGCCCTCAACCAAGTAACTAGGGGTGGTGGTAAGGAAGAGTTATTGTGGGGCATGTCACAACAATAATCTTTCGATGATTTGAAGCAACGCTTGTGCTCATCCCCAGTGCTCTCATTACTTGACCTGGAACAACCCTTTGAGATCGAGACAGATGCTTCAAACTATGATGTTGGCATAGTTCTGACTCATCCCAGACACCGTGTGGTCTATCATAGTGAGACACTATTAGATTTCATCCATAAGTACCCTACTTATGACAAAGAAATGTACTCCATTGTGTAATCCTGCCACCAATGGAGGAATTACATTCTCGGGAAGGAGACAATCATCCACACCAATCATAAGTCGTTGCAGTTCATGCAGACACATGGAAAATTGTAGAATGAACGCCATCATAAGTGGTCCACATACTTGCAAAAATTCGATCTCAACATCAGGTATAAGATAAGAAGTACCAACCGCATCATTGATTGAATCAACCGTCCTCCAATTGCAGCACACACCGCAGTGCTAAACTCTTGCAGCCACAAGATCTCCAGATGACCCCAACTCTATGAGAGAAATCTTGACTTCACTGCCACCTACCAAATGTTGGGTGCAAACACAACTGTCACTGATTTCCATCTTTAGGATGGGTTTTTGTGCCATCTGGGCCATCTCTGTGTTCCATCAAGTGAGAGAGCGAAGATTATTTGGGAATCCCACTACAGTCAGGTGGTAGGAAACTTCAATGAATAAAATACAATGACATTGCTACAATAACATTTCTATTGGATGAAACTTCGATAAGATGTCAACAAGTATATTATGTCCTGCACTTCCTACACCATTACAAAACCAACCATTAAGAAACAAGACATGTACACCCCTCTTCCTACTCCTGAAAGGCCTTGGGAATCCATCTCGATGGACTACATGTTGGGCCTTCCATCAAGTAAGCGGGGAAATGACTGTGTTTTGTGGTGGTTGATCATTTTTCTAAAATGGCGATTTTGTCCGCCTGCAAGAAGACATCACAGTAGAGGACACTGCCAAGCTCTTCTTCGAACGAGTTTGAGTACATTTTGGGATACCACAAACCATCGTATCATATCAGGATAGTCGGTTCCTCAACACATTCTGGTCAAGACTCTGGTCACTCTTGGACACCAATCTCACCAAATCCACTACCTTCCACCTCTAGATGGATGGCTAAATCGAGGTCGTCAACTGGATGATCGTGCATATCCTACGCATGTAAAATTATAGGCATCCCCGCACATGGGATGAGATTCTTCCCTATGTTCAACACAATTACAACAAAGAAATACATAGCTCAAACAACCAGAGCCCCTTTTAGGTGGGGTTGGGATTTCAACCATTTATAGGCAACATTTTGAGGCCATTTTGAGGCCCTAAACGATGCTTTTTTTTTTTTACTTTTTTTTTTGGGGGGGGGGGTGGTAGCCAATGAAAGTTTTACTTCTATAATATAATTTTATGATGAGGTATCGAACGCCTAAAGAAGTGATCGTATGAAAACTTTACGACCCTGGGAAGTTGATGTACCAACTTACCCCAATGGGGTCCACGTGAATTTTGGCACTTCATCTCCTAGGGTTAGGTTTTTGGATGTATATGGTTTTTGCATTCATGTATCGAACGCCTAAAGAAGTGATCGTATGAAAACTTTACGACCCTGGGAAGTTGATGTACCAACTTACCCCAATGGGGTCCACGTGAATTTTGGCACTTCATCTCCTAGGGTTAGGTTTTTGGATGTATATGGTTTTTGCATTCATGTTTGATGTAAAAAGGCCTTTGGAGCCTCATTATATGCATCTTCTTTTGAATGAGCATGACCATCACATCATTTCTCAGAGATAAGCCACCACCATTCTAGCAAGCTTGTTTCAGTCTACATTTTATAGTTTTAGCATATTTCTTTATTGAATAGAAGCCAAGTTTTACTGTACATCTATTTTATTGTTCATTGTATCTTAGTGTTAATGATATAGATCTGTATTCATTTTTTTCTTCTCATACAATCCAAATCAATACGCCTCTTTGTTTTATCCAATTCCTCAAGACAGGACTCATGCAGTCCTCCCAAGTATATCACCCATGAATCCACCAACAAACCACATGAAGCATTAATAATTTTTTTGAAATCCTTAGTAGAATATCATGACAGGGGTGTTAACATCTCCACTTCTTCAACCCCCATGAGACCAGGAGACCTTCTGATGGCATTATTGGCCATTTTATCAACTTCAGTGTTATGATGATGAAGTACATGAAAAAAATAAATTTGAAGGTTTTGGATTGAGAAACAATACGGTCTATAAGTTTATTTAAAGGGATGTCCTTTGGAGAGGATCTAAAAACAAGAAATCGTTTTAAAGGGATGTCCTTTGGAGAGGATCTAAAAACAAGAAATCGTCTTATATTATTAGAGTCCCCAACTACATTAAATCTTAATATTTGTCGTTGTTTTACCAATTGAATACCATGTAACAATGTGTAGGCTTATGCTACGTTGTTGGTGACTACCCCTAAGTTCCAATAATAATTTAAAACTCTATTTCCTTCGGATATGAAAAGAACACCCCCTTGCACTTGCCTCCCCCAGGTTTCCCTTGGAAGCCCCATCAAAGCATAATGTATGTCTCGATTGAGAGGAAAGCCAAAGATCAAAATTAAAGGATGGAGAATGAAGCTGCCAGTGTGATCTCTGAGGAACCTTAGTCTCAGTGACTAATCTAAGATTAAATCTAGACACCAATTCTTATTCATCAATGTTTAATGATGTATTTTCTTTCTGACAAAGTCATTTTGAATTCATGAATTCAACCAATTGGACCATGGCTTGATTAGCTACTAGGCAATGGGAGGAACACTTGATTTGAAAAACAATTGTGTTCCTTGCTAACTGGATTTTCCAACAAACATATTTAGGATAGGCCTTCCATATTCTTTTTAATACTACTTTTCCTTGAAAGGAACCCTGGTAATACTTCTCCCATTTTCCTAAAAGTGTTTTATAACTAGTCGACCAACTAATTTTTGTGGAGAGCTATTGAAAGATACTAAACCAAACCTGCCTTGAAAATTCGCATTCCCAGAAGAATTATTTTACAATGAGGCTCCAAAGGCATTTTTATCATAAAGAAAATCCAAAACCCTAACCCCAGAAGATGAAAGGCCAACATTATTTTGGACCCCATTTTGGGCAGTTTGGTGTATCAACTTCCCGGGGGTGTAACTTTGGCATACAATCTCCGTTTTGGGCACACGATAGCTCGTTGTAAAGGATATAGGTGGATAGTAGTAGCCACCCACCTTTTCCAATTGGCTCATGAAGTATTCCCTCAAGAAGGGTTATGAAACAATGGTGGAAGTTACAAGTCTATGGCCCCACTAATTAATTATTGATTGTGTATTAATTTCTAACTTATATATAATTGGAATTATTATTTAATTGATTTAATTATTATTATATTCTTCTAGACTAATGATGATGAATTTGGTTAAGAGGAATTAGTATTAACAATTTTGTTTTTTAGAAAAACTGGGGAAGTATTTGCATTAAAAAGGTGTGGTCAAGAACATTGAGATACATGATATCAATTTCATATTAATTCAAAACCGGCCGAATGAAAAATATTCTTGCCTTCCCCTAATATCTATCCATATCTCAACACTACTAATACACTGGAAATTATAGATATGATAATAAATACCGTTGATACATATATTGAGGAAAAACATAGACAAATTATAATGATTGAAAATCAACTACCATTTCATGCTAAGTGGTTGTCATTCCCTGTTGTTCCCAATCCTTTACCACATGTTCATTTAGATATGGAATTGGAGCCACCGATGCCTTTGATATGATCCTTGCACTATCGGCTAAAGAAGAATGACCACTATTCTCCTTTCTCCGAGACAACCAAAATGTAGGTCCTCATTTTGGCTTCTCAAGGGATAGACTTCATCTTGAATTTGGCCTATTAATGTTTGGTGTTGAGACAATGTTTCCAGAACGTAAGTGACAATCAAATTGAGGGCAAAAAACCTAATGTATAACCTGTAACAATCTTCAAATTCAACCACCTCAATTTCTCCCTTTGTATACTGCACAATGTCCCTAGAATCCATAAGTTTCCTTTGCGATGGAGACGACCAAAGCCCGAAAAATATTTGGTGTAGAATAATCACAAACTCTAAGATGAAGAAAGAGATAAACCCATAGAGCCAATCCAATAAGGGAACCACCTCAAGAGCGACTGTAGACTTAGACAATGAAAGATGAAAGATAGCCGAAAGATGACCCGGAGTTGCCACCATAAAAACAAGGAAACCTCCTAGTGAGAAATCTGAAGAACTGGGAGGAACACCGGGCAAGGTGATGGAGATACACTTCCAACAAGCGTCCAATGCTTCTCCAAAAGTGATTTTAACCACTCTACCTCCCCAAATTCTCATAATGAAAAAACATGGAGATCAAACTCTATTGCAATGATATTTGAACTGGAGAGTACCTGGATTACCTAGGATGCCAAATTCATCTGTACACCATTTCCAAATCCATGCTTGTGCTGACATCTTCTCCCAAGTTTACATGTTTCCATTGTCCTTGTTGTGCAGTTCCAAAATTTGCAACAAAGACTAATGACTTGAGATCCATTGATTCTCCCCTACCATGGAACTTGTGTCGCCTCACCCTGCTCATATTGGACCTCCTCACACATGCTATAGTTATTAATGAAATTTCCATATGCATTTCCATCTTATCCGATCCCTCAAGACGAGACTCATGTAGTCCTCCCAAGTATGTCACCCACATGTCCACAAACAAACCACGCGGGGCATTAATATTTTTTTTGAAATCCTTAGCATAAGGTCATGACAAGGGGTATTAACATCTCCACTTCTTTATCCCCCATGAGAAAAAGAGACCTTACGATGTCCTTTTATCAGCTTCAGTGTTATGATAATGAAGCATGTGAAAACAATGATTTTGAAGGTTCCTGATTGAGAAACGAATACAATCCATAATTTTCTTTAAATGGATATCCTTTGGAGAAGATCCAGAAACAAGAAATCTAATTATATTATTAGAGTCCCCAACTACATTAAAGCTTAATATTTTTCGTTGTTTTTCCAATTGAATCCCCTGTAACAATGTCTACGCTTCTGCTATGTTGTTGGTGACTACCCCTGAGTTCCAATAATAATGTAAAAATCTATGTCCTCTAGGTATGAAAAAACCCCCCCCTACACCTTCCTCCCTTGGGTTTCCTTTGGAATCCCCATCAAAGCATAATGTATGTTCCTATTGAGAGGAAATTCAAAGAACAAAATTAAAGGATGGAGAATGAAGCTGCCAACGTGATCTCTGAGGAACCTTAGTTTGAGTGACTAATTTAAGATTGAATCTCAACACCCATGCTTATTCATCAATTTTTAATGATGTATTGTCCTCATGACGAAGTCATTTAGAACTAACGAATTCATCCAATTGGGCCATGACTTGATTAACTACTAGGCAAGGGGAGTAACACTTGCTTTGAAAAACAACTATGTTCCTTGCTAATCAGATTTTCCAACATACATATTTAGGAGAGGCCTTCCAAAGTATTTGTAATACTATTTTTCTTTGAAATGAACCTTGGTAAAACTTCTTCCATTTTCCTAAAAGAGTTTTATAACAGGCCGACCAACTAATTTTTGTGGAGATCTCTTGAAAGATACTAAACCAAACCTGCCTTGAAAATTCGCATTCCCAGAAGAGATGTTGATCCGTTTCAAATTTTATTTCACAAAGAACACATCATAATGGGCCTTGAAACCCCCTTTACAATAAGTTATCTTCAGTGAGAATCTTCCCATGTGCAAGAGTCCAACATAATATGTTGATTTTTGGCAACCCATCCAGATTCCAAATGTTCTTCCACCAAGAAGTTCTTTCAGGGTGGTTTGTTTGAGAAAGAAAAGTATGATAGCCTTATTTTACTAAGTATCCCATTGATCCCCATCCATGACAATCTTGGATATTCGAATGGACTGCATTATCCCCCATTAGAACACTAAGTAGATTATGAGTTTGAACATGAAGATGAGGCAAAAATTACCCAAGATTTCATCCCTTCTAGGTGCGATCATAATTCCAAACAAATATGTCAAACAATGTTTATTTTTTATGATCCCTCAACCACCTCTTTATATCCTCATTTAATAGTGCTTGATCCAGAGGAGGAGAGCCAAGAATATTTTCCTTCCATAAATTGATGGATTTTCCATTCCCTGGGACCCAAAATAGATCCCTTTTCAAGAATAATATGGAAGCACTGAGCAATTTCTAGATAGGAGACCCAGGTTGTCGATGAGGAATTAGGTCCAAATAATGTCTTCTGTTTCCCAGGAAATATTTTTTTACAATAGCTATTTTCCACCATTCTTTCTTTCCTGTAACTATCCTCTAGAGCATTTTTTAGCCCAAATCTATGTTTACCAATTCTGGATCTCTAACCCCAAGTCCCCCATGTTCTTTTGATGATTTCACAACATTCCAATTAACCAAATGGAATTTATTTGTGTTGGATTTTCCACCTTGCTAGAGAAATTTCTGAATGAGTTGGGCTAAAGCCTTTTTAATCCCCATGGGATCCAAGAGGGATTAAAATTGGAATAAAGGAAAGGAGGATAATAATGATTCTATTAACTCTAGAAAACCTACCGGATTTAACCATACCGCCCCCCACACTTCCAACTTTTCTCTAATTTTTTGTAGTATGATATGCCAACATTCCCCTGGGAGAAATTTTAAACAGATAGGAATCCCCAAATACTTGAAAGTTTTCCAAACATATAAGATAGAGAATGCCGTAATTTGGGAAATGACCAAGAGGCACTATGCATTTATGTTCCAAGCATAAATATGGATCTTATTCTTATTGATGAGACCTCTTGAAACCTGAGTAAATTGATCCAATACCAATTTAAAATTCTTGGCCATTATTCTGGAAGCACCACCCAATAAAAATGTGTCATCATCAAACTGGGAATGATTGATGTAGAGACCTGGGATTGTGCCATTAATATGATCCAACTCCAAACGTCGATTTATAGATTCTACCATCAGAACATAAAGCAGAGGGGAGAGAGGGAATCCATGCCTTAGCCACCTTGTGGATTTGAAGAAGGGAGTTGATCTTCCATTTATTAACAAGGCTATCCAAGGGTTAGAAATACAAGAGCCCACCCAAAAAATAAAGGACTGATTGAAGCCAAATTTATTTAAAACATCCTTGAGAATGTCATTTCTTACTCTATCAAATGCATTTTCCATGTTAATTTTTATCAACAATTTTTTTTTTCCTTGGTTGAAGCTTGAATGAATTGCCTCTTGTACCAGGATGATGTTTTCCCAAATTTGTCTACCTACCACAAAACCCCCTTGATTGTAGAGGATTAAATAACTAAGAAAAGGCTTCAATCTATTAGCAATAATATTGGCCATAATTTTATAAGAAACATTATAAAAAGAAGTGGGACGAAATCTATCAAAAGATGAAGCTCCTTTTTCTTTTAGAAGAAACACTAGAAAGGAAGAGTTAGTGGCTCCCCCTAAGAAGGAATATTTATAAACATATCTTAGCATCCAGATGAAATCAAACTTGATGATGTACCAACATATTTTCTAGAAATGGATGGTGAAAGCATCTGGACCTGGAGCTTTATGCAGATTAAAAGAATTAATTTCTTCTATGATTTCCTCTTCCTCCATATGTTTATTAATTTCTTGGTTGTCATCTTATGAAACCTTTTGGGGAAGGTATGAGATAAAATGATCACTCAATTCCTCATCCATTTCCCCCTCCTTCAAGTACAAATTACTATAGTTCCTAGATTCCTACTGTTTAATTTCCTCAAAATCTTGGATTAGTTCCCCTAACTCAGTCTTAATTTCCTCCACCTTATTTTTCCATTGTCTCACTTTGGATTGCTTATGAAAAAAAATATGTATTTTTTTTTCCATCTTGTAACCACAGGCTTCTTGAATTTAACTGCCACATAATTTCTTCATCCTTCAAGGATTCAAGATAATCTCAATGAGCATTCTATTCCATTTTTAAAATCTCTGGCTAAACTGACTTTAACTCTATACTCTCTTGAATATCTTCTATATTTTTTTTCTTTTCCAAAACCTCCAAGTAATGAGGACGAGAAAAATATTTTTCCTAGAGCTTTATTTCCAGTATTTTTTATCTTGATCTTCTGCTCCCAAATATGCATTGGAGATCCTGTAATCCATTGACACCAGGTTTTGGATAATAAGGGGGGAGGGGAACATGGCTTCTCCATCCACAAGGGATTGAATAAAAAAGGAATAGGCCCCCAATTAACTTATTTTTCAAATATTAGAGAAATAGGGAGATGATCTAAGATCTCCCAAAGAGGAATCTTGGAAGATAAGGAAACTGGAAGACATAGAAAGGAGCTACTTATTAGAAGACAATCCATTCTAGTTTCTATATTGCCAAAGCTATCTCTCCTTTTGTTCCACGTAAAATTCACTTTCAGTGAAGGAACATCAATTAGATCCATAACCGAAATTAAATCATCCATATTTTCATGGAATTGATCATGAACAATGTATCCACCTCTTTTTTCTTTTAGAAGCCTTGTGATGTTAAAATCCCCAACTATTATGAAATTTTGAAGGAGATTCTCATTAGAGGGCTGCGAATATGTTCCCTTTGCTGGGGGGGCTTGGGGTTTCAATGATTTTCCATACTTTTTAAGAATCCCTTCCAACGATTTTTGGATGCCCAACCCTTTTTATTTGTCTACCTTTGTTTCTCTATGAATTTGATTAAATTCCCTTCCAACTTTCCTTGTTGTGGTTGGCTGTGACAATTCAGACTAAGAGTCTTCACCTAATTCCTCTTGATGACCTTCCTCTAAAATTTTAGGGATCCTAGAAGTGGGATGAGTATGGATTTTAGAGGGAGAGGGATCCCCACTACCTTGAATAGGTATTTCCTACCCTTTTCCAGTTAGAGCTACAGTCTCTGAATATTCCTTATTTGCTTCCTCTTTATCTTCCCAATTTTCCCTTACTTCTTCATTTATTTATTCTAGATTTACTAACTCAACATACTTTTTTTGACTAGATTCCCCTCTCTAGGGACAGCGGGGATTGGGATTTGGAGGAGAGGATGAAATCCCTCCATGAACTTGAGCCAGTTGTTGAATCACCACCTTTCCAAAAAACCTTCTTCCTTTTTCGTTGCTTCCACTATTCCTAAGAACGCTCTTCTAGCTGATCTAATTTATTTTGCATACAATTTCTAGAAAAATGCATGTA
Organism: Picea abies; assembly: GCA_900067695.1. NCBI lineage: Eukaryota > Viridiplantae > Streptophyta > Pinopsida > Pinales > Pinaceae > Picea > Picea abies. The sequence continues at coordinate 3,731 of CBVK0101272405.1, read as the reverse complement.
TTCATGACATTGTTTACATTTGAATGGAAGTTGTTCATAATCCACTTGTTGAATATACAACCAACTATCCAAGGTAAGTTGAATGGATTTAGGAAAACCTTTTCCCAGATCTACTTCAACACATATCCTGACACATTCTTGAAGGCCATGTCATGGTTCAACACGATCAATATACTTTCCTAGAGTAATTCCAATATTTCTAAGGGTTTCATCATTCCAACAGTGCAGGGGGAGGAATAGAAGATGCATCCAAACAGGCACCATGGAGGGAATGTCATTCTTAGTTATAAAATCAAGATTCTACTTATTCAAATGCATTCCCTTTGAACCCATGAAATAATGAACGCTTCTAAAGATGAGATCCTGATCTACTTTTCTTTCAAACATGAAAGAAAAGAAACCCTTGCCACAAAAGGCCGAGGAATTCCCCCGCTAGATATTTTTCCTCTAGTTCAGATCTAGCCATTGGTTCATGGCCCAAGGAGATGCCCAGAGCCCAGTAAATTGACCAATGATCCCATTCTCATCCAAGAAGAGAGAAAAAGGACGAGATGAATTCGAATGAATAGGGAATTTTGGAATGTCGTCCACTTTCTTCACAAATATAGGAGTTGGTTTCATCGATTTTGTATAGGACAAAATTGGGGCTTGGAAGGCCACAATATCAGTGGACAGAGGTGAAGACGGGGGGCTTCTCCCCCCGCACCTAGAACCATCACCTCAAAGATATCGCACTCACTATAAATTTTACCTCATAAAAACCCTAGCCCCATTCTCGTGAGATAGTTGCAGAAAAATGACCCTTTCATATTTTTGTTACGTTATAATACACTTTTTATCAATTTCTATATTTGACTTAATCAAATTTGATCAAAATATTAAGAGATTTAACTATGTCAATGGAATGTTGATGTATTGATATGTTTGTAAAAACATAAATTCCAAGAGAGATTGTGACAATTATGCCATACTTTTGATGCCTATATGAGTCTTTTTTGTCTTAAAAAGAAGTCATGCGAAAAGAAACCCATTTTTTTTTATCTATAGAGTTTGGATTTGGTGACATATTATGATTATTTCTAGATATGTGGAATATTTTTCAAGTAAAATTTGCAAACAAATTTCAAATTATTTGTGCTTAGATGTCTCATCATCACCAAGGGCATGGATTAGAGGGAGTGTCCTCATATGTCTCATCATCTAAATACAAAGGAAATGAAGAAAATCAATGAGAACATCTCATAATTTGTTATTTCGCATCCCTCACCTAGTGGAGTAGGATGGGATATCGACAATATGACACATCCATGACTATCATGGGGAAGGATCTCATATATCTCTATAAGCTTAGGGTCCTACATGATCACTCAAGGTCATAGTAGAACCACTTTGAAGTAACCGTTAATTACACAACTTATTTTTGACATGAAGATGAAGTCTATGATCTAGTCTACATGGTAGGCCAAGCATGTACAATTGAGGTGGACCATAAACCTCAACCATCTTTGTATCAGGTTGAGGAGGCCCGTCACCAACACATGAGCCAATATCTGCAAAATTATATATAATGGTTATTAGATAATTTAAACAAAATCTCATAATTAATTACATCTACATTCAATATGAAACTATAATAACCTAAAGATAATGACAATATTACCTCTCACATATGGTTTCTCATCTATAGTAAATAGGATTTCCAAACATTCTTTTTAGTCTATCCTTTCATATGGATACTATACAAGATTGAGGACATGAACATCCTCACTAGATAATAGAGAAAAAACCTCTACACACACTAATGCACATGGCTACTTTGACTTGCCCCTCTTGTGAAACATCTTTCCCCACAATATGTGCATATACATACCAGTCATAAACTTAGGAGGGAGGTGGTCATATTTTAGTGGAGTCACTAGAAACCTCTCAAAAAATAAAGTAAATAACTTTGACGTAAAGAGGAATTTACATATCCCCTCAAACATGCTACAACAAAAATCTAGGGAAACACAAAATTTTCATAAACTAAAGGAAAACCACCTGATCAGTCTAGGATTGAAAACTAAACCATATACATAGTATATCAAAGGGAAATTGATGTGATAACCATCAAGGGTATGGTATACTAGTGTCACTATGATAAGGCACAAACACATAACTTCCTCTAGTACAAAATTTTGTAATATTAATTGGCTCCTAGAAACTTGGAAGTCATTGGGATCAATGATGTCCACACTAACATTGTTCGAAAATTAGTTGTCATTGATGTCAACCCTATAAGAAGTCTATAATCCTCTATAAGTGATGGGCGTATTTGAATAAGTCTCCAAAGTGGTCCCCTTATGGAGTATCTTTAAGCATGGCCCTCATGGGAAGATGCTTTGAAGAAGTCTACAAGATGCCATGGAAATATGGTTAAGTATGGTGAAGTGGTTAAGAAGCCCCATAGGTATGGTCATGAATCCCGAAGTCGATTGGAGAAAAATACTATGAAGGACATCATAAATGAATGAAAAACCATCATATATGGATAGTCCTCTTCATGCCATTTCCAATGGTAGGTGGTACGCCACGTGGTTCCTCACAGTTAAGAAGTTATACCCTCTTAAATATGAAGCCCCAAAGTATGGTTAAAAATCCCCTAAATGGTTGAAAAAAAAAGTTATAAGTAGCCCCCAAAATCAAGAAAAGGAGAAAAGTTGTTGCAAACAAGAAGTTATAGGTCGGCTCAAAGATCGAGTAAAGAAGTTACTTGGAAGGGTATAAATACACTTCAAGAACCTATCACTTTATATAAAAGAAAGTGTGTGTTTGTGGAATGGAGCTAGCATAAGTGGGTCTACACTTTTGGTAGGAGTATTGTTGATCTCAACAAAGAGAATATGGCATAGGAGAAAGGAGGCTTAGGAGAGCGAAGTGTATGGAGGTGACCGTACCAATTTTCTGAGGTTATTCGCAGTTTGGAGAAGGGTGAAGCATGTATATATGTAGATTGAAGAGAGATGAATCACGTATATAGGGTATACATGGATTGTAGTGGGTTGGAGCCTCCTTCCATTTGGAGATAGAGAATCTAGTGAGTTGTAGCTTCCTTCATGTTGGAACCTGTAAATCAAGGGGTTGGTGCCTCCTTCTAGTTGGTGTTGGAGAATTTTGGAAATTGGTGCTTCCTATCAATGTAATATTATGATATATAAGAAATAATTTCATGGTTTTCTCCCATTTGGGTTTCCATGTAAAATTCATGTGTATTGTGTATTTGTGGTTATATGTTTATGGTATCTTGAATGCAATCATAAGTGCTAATTTTGTTTTATCTTATTTGTTTGCATATTGTGATTAAAAGTGGTAAAACGTTCCTAATATTGATTCACCCCCGCCTCTCGGTATTAGTGAATAATCCAACAAAAATATCTATGCACATATGCCAACTGACTCTCACATGCAATGCTAGGTGGTAGATTGGGGAAATGGGGAAAATTCTCTCCCTTCCTAGATAACTTGGTGATAAAATAAAAATCCTACTCTGCAAGTTAATACCATAGATTGAGACCAACCTTGAAGGATTTACTTCCATGGTCCCAATGATGGATCAAATCCATTAGTAATCTTGTTCTCTGATTGAGGAAATTATCCTCCTCATAAAACTTTAGGAGTCCAAATCAAAAGGGGATGAGTTTGTGTTAGGAACCAAATATCAATATAGCATAGAAAAGCCTCAGAATAAGTAC
>CBVK0101272404.1:0-10443 GCA_900067695.1 Picea abies | reverse complement strand
AACAATAATATATATCTTACAATTTTTAGATTTTGAAGAGAATTGATATCGAGTAAATTGTCATTGCAGACTCTGAGGAATTCGTCACAAGCTCGCTGCTGCCAATTCAGATAGAGTGTCAGCAACATGGTTGTCCATGTAAGCAGAGTGCATGCAGTGTCCTGACCTGAAAATAAAAGGGTCTTGCATTGGTCCATCAACTCCTGCGTTGTGAACTACGTGGACCCCTTCTCTCCTGCCGCCAGTAGCAATCCCAGAAGGTCATGGTCGTATGAGAAACTCCTCCCCATGCTCGCTGACCCTCGCCTAGCCTCCATATCGAAGGCACCAGAAATGAATCTTGTACCTGACTGGGTTTCCCAAATAAAAATAACAAGTAAAACAACAATATTTGACCGGATCCCTTGGCGTGCAACTAAAACTTTCGGATATGATCCAAAATTTGAGCTACATTGACCTATCCATGAATATACTGAGCGGCACCATTCCTCCAGAACTTGGGAAACTCTCTAATCTCGAGAAACTCAATCTCTTTTCGAATAACCACATGTTTACATCTCTAGATGACCTTGGGTTTTTCTTGAATAAGAACGCCTTTCATGTGACATGTTTACATCTTATCCTGTTTCAACGTCAATACAAACTAACTTCATGTGAGCTGTGAGCTTTGTTCCCCAGCTAACTCTTTTATGGCCTTTTCACTGATTTGAAATAACTACGCGTCGTGGAAAAGTACCAGTTTCATTCGGGTCCCTTCCATGCCTCTTAATTCTAATTATTATTTCACTATTATGTAGATCGTTTATGAGAATATAGGACACAGATATTTTTTGCATAAGGAATATAGAATTGCAACCCTTTCATATTATTCCCTTTTTGCATTCTCATTTATATTTCCAGCCCCCTTTGTTCCATTGAAAGAGCATAGTAAAACAACCTATGGCCTTGGAAGAGAATGCCATCTCACTTCCCCGTGGGCTCGAAGGTGAGGGATGAGGCAATCGTATTCTTGTTTAGTCCATGCCCCTTTGTTAGTATGATCTTTCTCACAGCACACAGATCTCCCCATCTTTTCATGGAGAGAATAAGAATGAAGATGCAAAGGGCCAGAACCGATGACCACTCATAATGGAATACACAACCTTCACGGTAACCATAATGATCTTTTTTCTTCCTGAATCGATCGGGGATAAACTCTCACTCATTCAGTTCATAGATCTGTCTCACAACAATATAACAGGGCCTGTTCCAGACTCCATATCCAAGCTCGAAATGCTTTGGATCTTGAATTTCTTGTTTAATGATTTATCAGGCTCGATTCCATGTTCGGGCACTTTTAAGAAGCTGAACAGTACGATGTTTATGGGCAATCCTTGACAGTGTGGGAAGTGTTTTGGCTTCGCAGATTGCTTGATGGACAAGCCCAGTTCTACAAACAAGAAGAAGAAGATAATAATAATATCGATTGCCTCCGTAGTAGGTATATGCGAACTGTTTTGGATTTTGGATTTTCAAACAACGAGCATCTAAGTCCATGTCCAACCCCATAGACGCCATCTACCAGGCCGCCCAGGATGTCGACGGAGAAGAAGAGGCACTGTACTCGACGAGTGTAATTTCCAGCCATAAACCGCGTCAATCTTATCCCTTTAGGTTTGGAATGATGTACAGGCTGAAATATTTATCTCTTTGCATGTGGAGTCGATCTTGCAGTGCAACTTGACCTGCATCCATCTACTAAAGGAAGAAATGGTCACCTCCACCTTTCACATGTCTTGTTTTTAGCAATGTACGAGACAAATATGATAAGGATGGTTGTTTTGAAAAAGTTGTTTGGGAATGCATGTTAACCGATTGACAGGTATTCAGCGAAACCTTATCAATATATGCCTTTGACATAATAATATCAATGTTATATTATAATATAACAATGTTATCTTATAACATGGTTATATTATAACATGGTTATAATATAACAGTGTTATATTATAACAAGGTTATAATATAACATTGTTATAATATAACATTGTTATAATATAACATTCTTACATTATTAACCTATTATCAAAAAAAATATTTAAATAAATTTGTAGCTTATGTAATATTAATGTTTTTGTTAATTTTTAGATGTTTTTTTTTTAATATTTTATTAAATTTTGATTTTTTTAGGTTTTTTTTTTCTAATTTTTTTTTTCAATGCTTAAAATTGAAAAAAAAATTTACTCTTCCTTTTAACCAAAAAACTTATTTTTGTTTTTTAAATTAATTTTTTTTAGGAAAATTTTACATTGTTATAATATAACAATATAATATTATAACAATGTTATAATATAGCATTGTTATATTATAACAATATAACAATCTAATATTATAACAATGTTATAATATAGCATTGTTATATTATAACATTGTTATAATATAACAATGTAGTATTATAACATTGTTATAATATAACAATGTTATATTATAACATTCTTACATTATTAACATATTATATAAAAAAAATTAAATAAATTTGTAGCTTAAGTAATATTAATGTTTTTGTTAATTTTTTTATTTTAGTTTAGATTTTTTTTTTAAATATTTTATTGAATTTTGATTTTTTTTTTTTCTTTTTTAAGTTTGAAGGGATTTTTTGCTCTTCTTTTTAACCAAAAAAATTATTTTTGTTTTTTTAAATTATTGTTTTTTTGGGAAATTTTAAATCTTTTTCATTTCTTTCTAGTTTTTATTTGTTTTTCACAATTTTGTTAGCTCATATATTTTGAATATGGTCAATATAACAATACTTTTAAAAAATTATTTATATTCAATGTAACTTGTATTTACTATTTTATTAACAAAAGTAAAAAATTATTAAAAAGTGACCTTGAATTTTTAAAGTATATTGTGATATTTTTATGGCATTATGTATTATCTTATGCTTTGCTTGATAATAACATTTAAAAAGTAAACATTTAAGGGTTTTTTTTATGATTTTGTTTACAGTGCTTTTACCACATTATAAAAATGTGTCATTTTCATACCCCAATTTTCGAATGGGTGTAATTTTCAATTTGACGGTCGATTTTGAAGTTTTGGTTTTAATGGTACAAAGTGATAAAAATACTATTTAAAATGATCTCAAAATTTAATATTTTGAAAAGAAAAAATAAAAATAAAAAACATCTTATTTGTTTTTAGGTGTTGATTTTGAGGTTTTTCTGAGCTACTGTCTACATTTTGAAGCCCATGTTTGAAAAATGTTGTAATTTTGACCCCGTTTTAAAAAATGGTGCTACCAGTAGCACCACTTTTTGATTTGGGGGTTGATTTCAATGTTTTTAATGCAAAAATATGGGTTTTTTGGGCAGTGTTCTCATTTTGAGGTCACAGTTCTCATTAAGTTGGTAACTATTTTTAAAATAAAACAAAGTGAGCAAGAAAAATAACCAAGACATTCTCAAATAAAAAGAAGTATAGGTTACTTTTTATTTTTGTTATTTATTTATACTTTTGTTTGGTTTCTTTCACTGTTTTGTTTTGATTGTGAGGTGGAATTGATTAAAACCAAGGTATTGTCAATGAAAAGGAGTATAGATTACTTTTTATTTTTGATATTTCTGTATACTTTTGTTTGTTTTCTTTCACTATTTTGTTTTGATTGTGAGGTGGAGTTGATTTTATATATTAATTTTTAATAAATTAGAAGTTAAAATAGACTTATATTTACTCAAATTAATAATAATGAAGATTATGAAATTATTTCACCATAAAATTAAGAAGTGTATTATTAATTGTAGTGATATATTATAAGAATAAAAATTCAAATAAAATACTGTTAATTTTTTTTTTAAGTTAGTGTTTTGTATTACCTTTTATTTTCAAAGATCAAAATACATGTCACGAGTTCCATGTAGTTGCCAGCAAAGGAAACCAATTTCGACAAAAAATCTATCGAGGATCGAAAATTGCAACCATATAACTATTTTGTTGTCTATTAACCAAACTAAGAGGAACATAGAACATAGGTGGAGAGCATGTTCATATGCCAATCAAACTGTCTTTTCCATCGCACTAGGGAGGATAGGGCCATACTAGGACAATGACTCACTGGAGAGGTCGTGCCTGATGTTGATGACATTGTTGGGGACTGGAGAGAATGTCATAAAGTGACTCAATTTTTGGTTCCATAAGAACTTGTCAAAACTTATGGTCCTCCATTCCCCTCTCAATTAGAAGATAAGCCATAATTTGTCCTCTAAGAACCGCACAAGATTATCCTCATCATCTTGCTGATGGGAGCTTTCACAATGTTTTCGAAGTCTAGAACCTTTGCTATCCACCAAATTTGCAAATGTGACCAAATCATTTTGAACATCAATCGCACACTTAGACGCAAAAGAATCAGCATTTTCTTGGCCAAGTTCTGGTGGAAAATCCTCCCATTCTATCACACAACCCCATGACTTAGCCCCACTTTGGATGTCACATGATTACCTTTCCTCGACACTCTTGTCTATTTGTTTGTTTTCTAAGCCTTTGTACGATGGAGAAGGCTTGCGACATATGCTAGTGTATCTACGAAAAGTCCCATTGTATCTGCGCACTTTGGCCCTTTCATAGGACATGGTGCTAAGGAAGAGGAAACCAAATAAGTGATCGATTATCTCAAGATGTCTGCTCTTGGCTTGCAAGATCTCACCTATATTAGTGATGCACTCTCATCTGTTTGTTGGTGTTCTAAGCCTCTGTACGATGGTGAAGGGTTGCAACACATGCTAATGTAGCTATGAAAAGTCCCACTACCTTTGCACACTTTGGCCCTTTCTCAGGCCATGGTTCTAAGGAAGAGGAAGACTGAAACCAATTAGATGGAGATACATTGAAGATTCATTCATCTTTTAGAACTTATGTGCACCTGTCGTGCGAAGGCCTTTCAGACTTCGAGAGTAACCATACTTCCATCATGTGCAATAACTATGAACTCCATTGAAACATAAAGACAATTCATGTATGTTGCACCATGCTTAGCAAATCTAACCTCCCTCGTACCATGTGATATTAAACTTGCCACAAAACATTCGTCCTCATTATGTAAGCTCGTGTATGTCTACGTTAAGGTGCCCCCATGGCTTCAGGTTAGGCCCTCATGGGAATTGAACCTTGACCAAGGGTGAAAAACTATTGTCTTTCCACCATTGGATCCAACCCCTTTGGGCATATTGTTTTAAAATTAAAAAAAATAAAGCATATACTATTTTTTATTTTTAAATTGAATTTAAATAAATTATTTATTTTTAAATTTATAATATAATAAAAATTTATTAATTAGCTAATATCATGAGAGACATTGAGCTTACCTTCCAATATTTCTAATGTCTCTCTTTTCACCACATACTCCGACAGACATTGAGCTTACCTTCTTGAATGGATCTCTTTTCACCACATACTCTGGCAGTTTAATTCCAAGGCAGATGAATTATCAAGGGAATCCCTGTTACTTCCAGTTGGGGAATTTGGATACTGTTTATTTTTAAATTGAACTTAAATAAATTATTTATTTTCAAATTTATAATATAATAAAAATTTATTAATTAGCTAATACCATGAGAGACATTGAGCTTACCCTCTAATCTTTCTAATGCCTCTCTTTTCACCACATACTCCGACAGACATTGATCTTACCTTCTCGAATGGCTCTCTTTTCACCACATACTCTAGGAGTTTAATTCCAAGGAAGATGAATTATCAAGGGAATCCCTATTAATTCCAGTTGGGGAATTTGGATACTATGAATTCATAGAAGGTGAAGAAGTAGAGGTAATGGATTTTTGTCTCTCAAAATTCCATGGCCCCAAGGAATCATAAATGAAACTCAACCCAGAATAGTATGACAAAAAATTGTTTTGGTATGATGTTATGTATAGAACTTAGAAGATTATGTAGAGTGTATAAATTTTATAAAGGAAGGTCAATTATAAGATAGATGAATCATACCAGTTTTTCCTGGATCTCTCATAGTCCCATCACCATATTGCTCACACTCGGTAGGGCCTTGTAATGTAGGTGAGAAAATATCCTATACCTTAATTTATTGGAATTCACAGTGTCGCGAAATAATGCTAAATATGATTTCCATTTCAATTTGTAGAGTCCTCCCTCTTGAACTCCAATCACCAGAACATCATCAAAAGTCTTCCCTCTAGGCCACAGAAGAACTTGTCCATAAAAAAATGCAAATGTGTAACCCTTCTCATCTAATGCTAAAATCGAGAGAAAGTTCTTCTTCAATCTAGGAACATAGAGAACTTACTTCATCTTCATTGGCTTTCCCTAGTTTAACTTGTAGGAGGATTATCCTACTCCTTTGATCGGATACTGATAGGCATCTCCCAATTTCACCTTGTGCAGTGAATCCTTATGAGTAAGGTTAGACAAGGAGTATTTATAACCTGTCATGTGCTAAGGAAGAGGAAACCAAATAAACGATCGATTCTCCACGACTAAAACCAATTAGATGGAGATAGATTGAAGATTCATTCTTCTTTTAGAACTTATGTGCACTTCCTATGTACCCATAATTTCATCATGTTCAATAAGTATGAACTCCATTGAAACATAAAGACCATTCATGTATGTTGCACCATGCTTAGAAAATCTTACGTCAATGTGCCTCTATGGCTTTAGGTTAGGCCCTTATGGGAATTGAACCTTGACCAATGTTGAAAAACTATTGGCTTTACACCATTGGATCCAACCCCTTTGGACACATTGTTTTAAAAGAAAAAAGAAAAAAACATATACTATTTTTTTATTTTTAATTGAATTTAAATAAATTATTTATTTTTTAATTTATCATAAAATAAAAATTTATTAATTAGCTAATATCATGAGAGACATTGATCTTACCTTCCAATATTTCTAATTCCTCTCTTTTCACCACATACTCTGATATACATTGAAACAAATTAAACTATGTAACCCTTCTCATCCAATGTTGAAATCGAGAGAAGGTTCTTCTTCAATCCAGGAACATAGAGAACTTCCTTCATCTTCATTGGCTTTCCTGAGTTTAACTTGTAGGAGGATTCTCCTACTCCTTTGATAGGATATTGATAGTCATCTCCCAATTTCACCTTGTGCAGTGAATCCTTATGACTAAGGTTAGACAAGCAGTCTTTATAACCTGTCATGTGCTTGGAAGCACTATTGTCCACCAACCAAATGTCACTTCCATGAGTCACAGTTCTTGTAAGGGATGAGATAAGAACATACTCCTCGTCACTTGATTCATATTACTTTGAAATCCTCTTGGGTGGCTTATCATCTTCAACTGTATGAACAAAATTTATTTTACCTCATTTATTTTCCCTGGGTCTCTAAATGAGGGAACAATTCCTAGCAATGTGTCCCATTTTTTGACAATAGAAACATCTGATATTTGGGTTATTTCTTGTACCCTTTTGAAAATTCTTGGGTGAGGAGGGTTCTTTCTTACTCTTTCCTTTCCTGGTGTGGGCGGCTAGGGATTGATCATCATATGTCATCTTCTCTTCTCTTGCTTCCACCCTTGCTTCTTCTTGGTTGCAATCTTCGCATATCCACATCATGCAGATCCATGCATGATGTAGACATTTAGATAATGGAAAGGAAAAATACACTATGGATCCATGTCACAAGTGAAGACATAGTTACAACCAAGTAAAAATGTGGATCTATGTCACAGTATACAAATCAGTGACAATCTTGGCAACTCGCATTAGCATTCAGAACAATCACCTCTTCCTGCAATATTGTTTTTAATATCATAGTTTAGCGCAAGCCAGAAAGTTCAGATTATATATGATATCAGAGCCAAACAAAAGTCGATTGCCAATGAGAATAATAAAGACGGTGGATAAAATGGGTTTACCACTAGCATTGTTAAGGCCTCGGCGGAGCGCAACAACTGAGTTGTTGGAGCCATATGCATGTCTCGGAGGCTGAAGAGGGACATCATTATTCAACTGAAACGATGAGGTCCTAAGCTGCTACTGCTTTTGGATTTAATTGATGGGATGCCTTGATATTATAGGCGTAGGCTAAGGTCCAAACAAAATGGACCTTTGCCGATAGTCCTTTTCCGGCGTCCGAACTCCTGTCGCCCATCACCTCCGCCTTCCGTCTGGCTACCCGTCCATACACGCCATCCATACCATCCGCCCATCCCCAAATCATCCATACGCGTCCCGCCTCGCACTTGAACCAGCTGCGCCCGTCTCATTCCTATGTTTCTATTTGAGTATTACGCCTTATGCAAGGGTGTCATTCTAATAACAACAAACAATCATTTCCTCGCCAGGACCCTCAAGCATTTCAAACACATCGTTTTAAAAAAATGGTAAGTGCGTCAAACTGTAATCACCATTTCTATTAGACCTTGAATTTGTGACCACTCTCTTACATGCTTTTGCACTCCGTTCATTCATTATTGGAAGCATTCACTCTCTGTAGCTCCCTTCCCTTACCATTTGATTCATCAAATCCATGAGTAGAGTGATCATGTATTTATTTACATTGTATATAATGTTTACTTCAGAGTTGAGGGCTTTCTAAAATCAGCAAGACATCGACTCCAGTTGGAGATTTGGCCACCTGTTGTTTCGTATTGGAAAGAATTGTAATTATTTAAAATTGGGTAATTTTTAGAAGCCTGGCTATAAATATACAATGAAATCCAACATTGCAAGTTGTTATATCTCTATTCATCAATATGAATATTACCAACTTTCTATATTGCAGGATGTTATTAGTATATGATTTTTATACTGGGAGTATATAAATAGGCGTAGGCTAAGGTCATTGAGTCCATAAACATAAAGATCGAGATGCCTACTACTACTGCTACTCATTCAATGAGGAACATCCCCAAAAGAGGGTAGGTGAAGGCAGCCATTGCCTCTTCCCTTGCCCACTCCATCAAAACACTGCTAAGGTCAACGAAATCCTTCAACAACTCTCTCGTTTCCTCTTCCTCTTCTCTATATACTGCAGATCATTTGCGGGCACAATGAATGAGCTTGTAGATCAAATGGGCTTATCTCTACAATGTTAATGCAGATTTGAGTTTCTTTTATTGCCAATTTAGTGATGCAAAAACTAAGTGATTATGGATCAAAGTGTGGGATCCTCAGATCTGTTGTCCAAATCATTTGCTCACTTGTCTGACTCTGTTTCTCACATTTGGAGCCCTGCAACACCAATGGAGTCTTCTCTTTGCACTGTAGTGAGTCACTACATATGAAGAGGGGAAATATTTTCTCGTACAACAACTTTTCCCAGTTGGAATTGAAAAGCTCTGAAATACACAGTTTGTTGATCAGAGATTTTGAGTTGAAATAGATGTTACTTGATTCTCCTTGGATTATCTTTTTGAGGGGTTTGCACATTTGCCAATGATCAAATATAATATCTCAATGTTAATGTTCTTTACCAACCCTCCTCCTTGTCTTTCTTTTAGCATGTTCTGCCCTGCTTACTTCTTGTTGCAAATGTAAAAAAGCCATACAGTTTTTTGATGTGATACCAAATCCAACTTTTATAAGGTTAATTTATATGAGCGATATTGTATGTATTGGTGGAATCTGAGAAGGTACCAATGTGAGAAGGATGTTAGTTTTTTCATACAAAGTTTGTTGATCAGAGTTTCGAATTCAAATAGATGGCATTTGATATTAATCTCTTTAAAAGTTTGCAGACTCACCATTCATCACTAACATCCATGTAGGGCTACATACTAATGGCTGGGTAACAAAGGTCACTAACATGTGTGAAAGGATTGTTATGTTTGGAGAGGAGCATTCCCATTGGTGTAGCTGTGGAAGACCCCATGCTACTCTCACCAGTCAATCTGTGAGATTGAAATAAATTTGGAAAAAATAAAGCTCGCTGGAATTAAGGGATAAAGAAAAAGTGTTGGTCCTGGTGGAGGAGACCAAGGAAAGACAAAATTTAGTGAAAATACAAATACAAGAACTGGGAAATGTATGATATATTAAGTAATCTCCAAACAAGCCTGCTTCTATTAATTATATGGGATAAACTCAGCGTCCACAGTAGGTAAGAAATCCTTAAGATCAACAATGTTTGTCTCATTTTCAAATGAGAGGATTTGTCTAATCTCATCCATCTCTATACTAGAAGAGTTAGACACTTATATTATCAACCAACTTTATATGATCAGTCCCATCTCAACTGGAAAATGGATGTTTTCTAGTTTGATCTATTACTATTTACTACTTTGACACAACCAAAATCTCTTTTAGTTTTTCCAGTGAACGTGAATGTAGGCATATCTTTGACAACTTTGCTTTCTTTGGCTTAAGAATTCATGGAGTTGAAACACAACTAAGAAGGACAAGTTTACACTCTATACAAGAATTTTCTCTTGATTCATGCCAGAAACACTCCCACCCAAGCAAT
>CBVK0101272400.1:0-30477 GCA_900067695.1 Picea abies | reverse complement strand
TAAAGTTATATATTGATAGATTAAGTTATTGTGATGTATATTAAATGTTTTTTTTTTTTTTTTCTCGGAAAAAAGCGTAATTTTATTCATTCAGAGAGACAAAATTACATTTTGTAGGTGTTGGTGAAGCACATTCAGTAGTGTAACTAGAAAGAACCAATGTGTTGATAGTTGAGGTATCCAAGTTCTGTTAACTGGTTCTAGTCTATCACAGATTGCATAGTGCAGTTTGCAAAGTCTACTACATGGCTAAGAAGTACTTAAAAACATATGCAATGTGTACACAAAATCTGGATCCAAGTTATACAAACCAAAAAGTGATAAAGGTGTATTATGGAGCATGAGCTTGAGCCGATTCTTCTATGAAGGGCCGATGGTATAAATTATTATGTACTGTATCCCCATTTGATAATGAAAATTTCCATTGACCATAAGGTAGAGTGAGCCCTTCTTTTGACAAAGCATCTCCTATTATGTTCATGTTCCTGTAAACTTGTCGTATAATACAGGAGTCAAAAGAGGCCAACAAGGAAGAAATCTCCTTCAAAATAGGTTGCAGAAAAATATTGTGGCAGGACTGTGTTTTCTAAACCCAAATTATGACATTCATTGAATCACCAAAGAGTTGTATGGAGTGTAGCCCTTGTTCAATTGTTATTTTGAGTAATAGAAGAAGTGCCATTAGTTCTGCATAATTGTTTGTACCTTTTCCTAGTCCCATTTTTTTTTGATAAAATGTGAGTTTGAAAAATGCAGGACTAACACCCCCCCCACACACTGAGGAGATTTTGAGATGCTCCGTCAAAGATATCCTAGGGCACGATTAGGTCTATGGGATCAGGATGAGATGCTCGGATGTCATGTGCATTCTTTTCCTGGGGAAAGTGTTCCAGAATTGAGAGACTTTTGGAAGCTACTAATTCAGCTACTGAGGCCTTATCCTGGAAAATTGTCGAGTTCCTGGCAAGCTAGACTCCCTAGCTTATTAAGAGTGGCAGGGCTTTCAAGTTCTTGTGAGTAGGATCTTGCAGCCAATATTTCCAGGTGGAGTCTAACGTTGGCCCATTCCACTCACAATGTTGTATCAAGAGCATGGAAACTTCTCCCCACACTTTTAAAGTGAAAGGGAAGAAGATGAGGATGTGATCGATAGATTCATTTTACCCTTTACAGAGAGGGCACCAACCTATCCCTTCGATTTTACTCTTCCTCATCTTGTCCTAGGTCGGAACTTTGTTTACCAGCGCAAAACACATGAAGATCTTTGTTTTCAATGGGGCTTTGAGCTTCCAAAGACCTCTCCACCACCAACACGGTTCCCTTTGGAGTAGATCGACATTAAGTGCCATGTAACCCAATTTGGGGGAGTAAACCCCATGTGGGGATTTTTTCTAGGTCAACTCATCATCCTGATCCAGGAGCCTAATATGAGCCTACTAAAGGGAACAAATGTAGTTGTCCCAATGTAGTTTGTGCTCTCCTTCCATCTCAAGAAAATCAGAGTTGTACCACCCTTGATGCCAAATGTGTGTGGAACCTGGATCAACAATTTGATTAAGTTTGTAGTACCCCTGAGTGTGTAAATGGTCAAGGATGGCATGTGGAAGGGAATGGGCATTCCCGCTTCCAAGCCATGGATCTGTTCCAATGCGGACTTGATCCCCCCTTTGAACTTTCCAAGCCAAACCATCACCAATAACATGGGAAGATTTGATTACTTCCTTCCAAATGATGGAGCATCTAGATAAGCTCTTGTCAGCTCGATGGATCCAATCTCCCACCATCTCTGGTTTGATGTATTTGTGAGTTACCACTTGGGTCCATAAACTAGATGTAGTGAAGAGCCTCCAACACACTTTTTCTGCTAATGATTTTGAAAAAATGAATATATTCTTCAGTCCCCAACCCCCCAGTGCTTTTGGGCGAGCCAACATATCCCATTTTTCCCATGGTAAGGTGTAGTGATCCTTCAGTCTAGACTAGATAAAACAAAAGCATAATCGACGATTTTTTCTAGTATACCTTTGGTAATTCAGGAAAGAGACATGCAGTATATGGGGATAGCCTCCAGAACCGATTTTGTCAGAGTCAGCCTGCTTGCCCTTGAGAGCCATGGAAAACTCCAAAGGTTTAATATTTTTTCTAGTTTCTCCAAGAGCCATCGCCAATCCCCTGTGAGATATTTTTTTTCTTTGAGCTGGAAGACAAGATATTTTATCCCATGTTGCAGATCCTATAGTGGGAAGGGGAAGAGAGATCTATAAAGGGATGAACTGGCAGCATCTAACCTGATTAGGGATAAAATGTATTTTTGTGAGTTGATGATCATCCCTGCAGCACTCTGGAATAGTTGGAGGATATCCTCTAATCTCTTTGCATCTCTAGTTCTACCACTATAGAAAATTAAAAGATCATCTACAAAAAGTAGATGAGTAATTCTGAAATCTGGAGAGGTCTGAATGCCCTGGAAGTCCCTCGAGGAGGTGGCCGAACTAATGGCCCTGCTTAAGCCTTCTGCTACCAATAGGAAGAGAAGTGGTGAGAGGGGGCATCCCTACCTCAACCCCCTTTCTGAGGAGAAGAAGGGAGAGGTTGATCCATTTGTTGGAGCCGCCCTTGTTTTATTTTTACCTTGCATAATTTTTAATTTTTGATACTTGAAATCTAAAGTTGATTTTCTTTTTCCTTCTGAGATCTTGAAACTCTGCAACCTTGTCACATAAGCAGTGATGCTTTTCCAATCTCGAAACACATCTACTTTCTTAAGAATGTCACTCTCTTTGTTTTACTTTGGGATCTCGCAGGTCGGATAATATAAGTCATGAATTCACACGTCCCGAGTCACGAAATGGCGAAGTCGTTTTAAATTTTCGCTCAAGACAGTAACCAGGGTAAAATCTTTTAACTCAGTGATTAGATGTCGTCGGGGTTTCACGCCTCGGCATTCGCTAAGTTTGAATTTTTATTTTTATAGCTCCGAGAGCCGAGAACACGAGGTTCTTTTGGGCTAACCCTGGTCAAGGATTAAAGGCAAAAAAGACTAACCATGGTTAAAATCTGTTCTTGGCGCTTCGCCACTCGGCACTATCTTTTAGAAAGTTACATCGTCTAAAACCCCGACTCACGAAGTCGCGACGTAATTATAGCATGATTAATTAATCTCCTAATCTAATATTTTCCTCCCCTTAATTGAGTCTTAATTATCGCCATCTCGCAGTTTCATGACTCGGCATACTAATCTCCCAGAAACTTGTCTTCGAAGTTCCGAGTCGCGATATGGCGAATAAATTGATTATAAAATTAATAATGCTCCAAATCACGATTACTGTTAATTAATCCAAAATCAGTCCTCGCAGTCTCGCGAGTTGAAGACTCAAAAAGTTAAAAGGAAATCCACGATGCAGCGAAAAGAAAGAAAGTTATTAACGTTGCTAAGTTTTGATAATTTAAAATAAAGCAAGATATGTCCCGTGCATCAAGGCTTGCACGCTCCTCGAGGTAACTATTTTCTCTCCATACTCCGACTGACTGTCAAACCGCGAAAATTTATGACATTAATGGGAAGATAAGGTAAATCTATGTGTAAGATCGGATTTTTACGGCATAAGTTATTTCTAATTTTGAATTGACAGGCTTGTTTTGAAAGGTACAGTTTTTTTTTAAATATATGCGAGAGCTACATTTCATTATGCATTTTTCATAGCACGCGGAGCTCATCGTTTCTGAGTTAATTACTTTCTGCATGTATACGCAGTTCTATCGAAGAAGAGCGAAAACGCAAATTGTGGCCATGGCTCCACGGAAAGCAGCGAAGGCAAATGTAGAAGTCGCGGGACAGGGCTCAGACAATGTAGCCGATACTTCACCCCGAAGTGTCGACTCGATTCCTGACTGGTCATTTGTCTCAAATGTTCTGCAAGCAGAATTGGTAGATTACTCAGACGACTCCGACGACATCGAAAGGGATGATCTACACACCAAGTACAAGATAATTTTCCAATCGGGGATGCACAGAGTAGCAACCAGGCCACGGTTGCTTTCGTATTACGAGATGATCCGGTGGGCGTTGGACCACGTAGACTTACCCACCAGGACGATCATGAACAGTCAACGAGTTACTGTCGGGACTTTTAGGCCCGAGCATTTACAAACCATGTACAAGCTACCTTCGACGTCTGAATACACATATGGTGCCGAGTTCCTGGAGGAGTTCAAAGAGAAAGAGTGCATCCAGTTTGACAAAACCATGCCCGGTTTGATCAAAGATTGGGTTTCGCACTCCGCGAAATTCAGAGCAAATGACCAGGGTGTTTATTCTATCTCTTCTTTGGAGCCACAGTATAAATATGTGGCCATGATGACATGCCGACTATTTGGGAGAGAAGACACATCACATTTCTACATCGCGTGGGTGCCTCTCATGTTTCGGGTCGCAGAAGGTTGCTTGTTTAATTGGGCCAAGATGCTCTCAAACAGTCTGGCCAACAGGGTCACAGAGTATTGGGAGCAGAAGGCAAGTGGGAAACCACCCTCATTTTTCATGTCAGCATATATCATGGACGTGGTATGTTCCATGACACCATTCCCCTTGATGAGCTGGACTTGGAATCTAGCCCAAGAAAAACATGTGCATGAGTATCATGACAAACTATGGGAGAACAAAGCAGAAAAGTTCACATATGAGATTTTTAACTGGGTGATGGTGCCCCTGCATATTGCCATTTTTGGGCACCCACCACCTCGCGTCTTGGACAACATTGCAACAGGTCTGAGTGGCATAGCGGATTGGTATGTGGAGGCAGAGTTTTTGTATTTCAGAGTTTTTGGGGCTTCTGTTCCCCCTCATGCGCTGCCCTTGTTCATCCCCGACAAGATGGCTTGTCGAGAGGTCGCCTGGCAAACGGTAATTGGAGGGGTGAGCAAAGAACTCAAGGGTTACTCAAAGAAGGTATGGCCTTCTTTTCCTATTCGGCTGAATTCCTATTCTTTATTAGATTTCGGGCATGCCAAAGCTGAGGCTGCTGCCCTGGAGGACCTAAGTTTGGTCTCCATCAAAGTTAAAAAACATGATCCACAGAGGGTTGTGAGAGCCCATTTGGCTCATTGTGGGCTTAAGAGATTTGAGCATGAAAATTCACCCTCGGATGACGTTTTCCGAGGGGCAAGATCGTATGAAGAAGTGCTAGCCCGGATCCAATCATTAGCACCCGAAGACACAACATATGTATTAAAATTCCAGGAACATAGACGAAGAATCCTTCCCACTGTGTTGGGGGGTTTGGGTGTTTCCGAGGCGAAACACAAGGATGCTGAAGGTTCTGAGGATGCAATTTATAACCTCATAAAACACCAGGAAGGGGAGCAAATAAAGAATCCCAAAGCATGAGAGAAGACTCCGGACCCACCCAGGGAACAGAGTTCAAAGGAGGAAGTAAAAAATCCAGGCCCACCAAGGGAACAGAAACCAGAGACTGAAACAGAGACTTTGGGTACGCCAAAGGAGCAGAATCCCATCGGTACTCCAAGAGAATCGACAAAACAAATATGAGAGCCCATCACCTCGGTCACACCCTTGCAGTCAGCACAGGGAAATGTCGGCGAGGGATGGATATTTAATGAAGAACTGAGGCCCATTAGAGCAGAGGAACTCCCTCCAAATGAGTTCTTTTTTGATAAAAAGAGGAAGGCAGTAGTGAAAAGAGAGTTCTATCAAGAAGGAGAGTCCACTGTAAAAAAATATAAAAACATGACCGATGGCAAAAATAAGAAAAGTGACCAACTCTCCACTGAAATCGCGAGAACGCTGGGGGCATATGCTTCGGCAAATCAATTCTCAGTTGGGCTTTTGAATAACCAATTAAAAAGGAAAAATCGCCTAATCAGGACCCTCGAGGCTAGATTGGCTACAGTCACAGAAAATGCTAAAGGTCAGGCCAGTGTGGAGATAGAACAAGCCAGGGTGGCCGACAAAAACGAAATAGAAATGCTCAAGACCAAGCTTGAGCAAGCACAATTAGTGGTCTGAGATGGTAGAGCGTAGGTGAGCCAACAGAGAAATCTGATTGAACAGTTGTAGGTTCGGGCAGAAATCGCTGAGAGCAGAGAAATAAACATCAACATATTTAAATTCCGACCCAGCGAGATTCAGAGCAAAATCTTTTCGGTACAACAGAATTTGCTTGCTAGGATAGGAGAGATCCGGGAGAACTGTCTGTTGGTGAATCAGGTGTCCAAGAATCTGACTACCAGGGAAAGGGAGGCCGAAGTGGCTCGGGTCGCTTTCCAGGACGCGGTAATCGCCACAAATAACAGGGTTTCGGCAGATGCTCCTGGGCTTGCCATCCTTGAACAAACCAGAGGAAATATTCTATTGAAATATTGGGAGCATAACATTGCCCTGGGAAAGGAACAAGTCCAAAAGGTAACCCACTTTTTAGAAGAAGCTTTTAATTCCATAGATGGCGAGCTGTTGTATATTGACAGCCGAGGCGATGCAGAAGCATTGATGCAAATAAATGTGAAACAGATCTCACTCGATCTGAAGGAAAAAGATGAGAGAGATTCGGCCGACATCTCCCAGATGGATACGGTGGACATGGCCAAAATTGATAAGCACTTGATCAAACCCAGCGCGCAACTAAGTTCCCTCGACATCGTCGATGCACAAATGGGGGACAAGCTGTAGCAGTTAGCCCGAGAATGTTACTTCGCCGAGGCCAGCTGTCAAGCGGAACCTTCGTAGCTCGTATCTCAGTTTGTGGAAAGATGTATCACCTACTCCGAATTCACGTGAAGATGAGCACCTGGCACCAAGTAAAGATAGAGTAGGAGAAAGGGAGCAATTGCGCTCCTCTCGGTTGTAACTGAATTTGTGTAACCGTTGAGATTCTAACTGAGCTGTAAAGTTGTATAAATATATCACATAACGAAATAAACAAGGCTGGACCTTTTTTGTGTCAATTGTAATAGAGTTTTTGCATTCGAGAAGTTATTATAAGCAAATCTGGAGATTCTCGATTCCGTCAAGACTGTGTTACAAGTTTGTTTCTTTGTGTTTCATGTTTCATTTCATTCCATTATTCACAATTGATGTGTTTCATTATACTTTAGTACGACCACTACTATAACGAAAGGATTTCATTTTTCTGTAATTGGTTATTGTCTTTCCTTTACACCAGCTATCAGCAGGTGTAAGACCAATCTGCACTTACAGAATTCTACATATATTTTTGCTATGTCAGTTATTTCCTTACTAATTTCCTCTTCTGTTTATATGTGAGTTTTCTCTTTGACAGGAACCTTGCATTATATGCAGGTAAAAGTTTTTTCTCTCACCTCACACCCTTATATTAGAATATAATATAGTTACGGGAAAGAGCCTTCAATTTGCATTCCTATTTTATTCTTAAAAAGTAAAAAATTCTCTTTTATTCGACCAAATCAAGACAACGTTTAATCTCTCTTTGAATCCTTTCCTACTCTTACTGTTCCTCAATGACTGTCCCTGCACCAACACAACCTAATATCAAACCCGGACTATCTAATCAAACACATATTGCTTTAAACCTTTTTGACATAATACTTAAAACTGCTAATAACCGGGAGGAGCTTGAACGTTCATGGGTAGCCATTGAACAAGATATAACTACTCAGGAGCAGTTGGAAGCTAGACAACGCCAACGTAGAAATCTTCCCTAGTTTCCTTTACCGAAGGTTGACGTTACCCTCTTATCCATCTTTAACCTACTTTCGGATGCCTTGACACTGTACTTTGAAGCCTTAAGTACAGACTCAGGAACAACATCTTTCTGGCGCAGTTGCCGGGGAGCGAAGTTACGAAATTTTTCCCTGGGAAAATGACATTTATTTCGTTGAAAGTGTTACTCCTTGATAGTGAAAATAGAGTACACACAATTTTAAGGGTTTTTCAATCTTTCACTTGGCGACTCCACGAAAACAGAAACTGGCATTCGGTAGAAGGAATACCAGACAGAACCCGAATGGTAAGCTGATTACGCCTGTTACTAATCCCAAAAAAATTTTAAAGACTAAAAACCCAAATAACTTTCCCATTTACGTTGCAGATCAAGATCTGGGGAATTGCATATTGTCTTTTGATGATGGTTTAGATGGGTGTCCAGAAGAACTCGATATGAAGTAGGAAGAGACAAGCCATTTGACAGAAGATCTGTGTAACACCGGAGTTTGGAAAATGTATTTCGATGGTGCCTTAGGTTCTGAAGGGGCAGGTGCGGGAGTGCTCTTAGTGGCTCCCGAAGGAAAATTCTATGTTCCTTTCTCTTACCGACTGCAGTGGGACATAGATTACACTAACAACGTATGTGAATACGAAGCATTGATTTTAGGATTAGAGGCTGCGAAAAGGCTAAATATAAATAACCTGGAAGTTTATGGTGACGCAAAGCTAATAGTCAAACAAATAAACCGACAGTACCTAGCCAAGCATCCCAGACTAAGAACATACAGAAATTGTGCTTGGGATTTGATGGAGAATTTTTTCTCATCTGTAAAGGTCCATTTTATTCCTTGAGCAGAGAATCTACATGCTGATGCATTGGCCAAGGCAGCTTCAACCTTTTCTCCTCCCACGACCGTCAAACTGAAGTATCACATTGAAATCAGATACAAACCCTCTATACCAGACAATATCCGACACTGACAAGTCTTTGAAGATGACGAACAAATTCAGAAATTTCTTATAGCAGTAGGTGAGTTCTCTGAAACTCATCCAGACCAAGAGAATCAAAATGACCCAATGTGGATTATGCAAGAAGGTGAAGATCCTGAAACCTTCCGAGAAAAAATAGTGGATCATCGTATGTTGGTCCTTAAAAGCAACCAAATTTCGAAAGGCTTAATTCCTTTAGAAAGACTTTTCGATCAGAACGACATACCTGTGAAATCCACTTTGCAGCCCCAACCAGAAGAAGTGGAGGACTGCGATATAGGAACTGAAAAAGAACCCAGGATAGTAAAGATATCTAAGTTCCTCCCTCCCAAGGTAAAATTCCAGTACAGAGACCTACTCAGACAGTACAAAGATGTTTTCGCCTGGTCCTATGATGAGCTTAGAACGTATGATACTTCTATAATTGAGCACAAGATACCTTTGAAGCCCGGGGTCAAGCCGTTTAGGCAAAAGCTTAGGCAAATTAACCCCATTTTGTTGCCCGTGATTGAAAAGGAAGTTAAGAAGCTTTTAAATGCGAAAATAATCGTACCTCTGAGGTACTCAGACTGGGTGGAAAATTTTGTCTCGGTTAGGAAAAAGAACGGAGAAATCAGATTGTGTGTGGATTTCTGAAACTTGAATAGGTCCTCTCTTAAGGATAATTATCCGCTCCCCAAAATGGACCACGTCCTAGAAAAGGTAATTGGAGCAAATCGAATGTCTATGATAGATGGGTTCTCTGGGTATAACCAAATTGCCATGAATGAGCAAGACAGAGAAAAAACTGCTTTCACCACACCATGGGGTACATTCATGTATGACAAAATGTTGTTTGGTTTGATGAATGCAGGGGCTACATTCTAGCGCGCTATGGACATCGCTTTCATAGGAGAAAGAGACAAGTTCGTAGTCATCTACCTCGACAATTTGACGGTTTTCTCTAAAACCGATGAAGAACATTTGATCCATCTAAAACAGACTTTCGAAAAATGCCGCAGGTATGGTCTGTCTTTGAACCCAAAGAAATCACATTTCGCTATGCGGGAAGGTAAGCTTCTGGGGCATATCATATCTAAGGATGGGATCAGGATTGATCCTAAGAGGATTGAAGCAATATAAACTATAAATATTCCCAGAAACGTAAAAGAGATTCAATCTTTCTTAGGTACAATAAATTTTTTACGAAGGTTTATCCCCAATTTTGCTGAGATTGTCAAATTGATCACAGGAATGTTGAAGAAAGATAGCAGCGTAAATTGGACGACCGAGGCTAAAGCATCGTTCACGCATATTAAAAAAATCATCAGCGAGGCACCTGTGTTAGCAAGCCCAGATTACTTGAAAGATTTCCTTATCTTCTCATTTGCTTCTGAACATACTATCGCCGCGGTGCTCCTGCAAAAGGATGACGAAGGATTCGAACGACCGATCGCGTTTTTTAGAAAGAGCCTTAGAGACGCAGAATTAAAGTATGACATAATAGAAAAACAGGCATACACAATGGTAAAAGCGCTAAAAGCATTCAGAACCTATGTACTGCATTCAAAAATTATCGCGTATGTGCCAACCAATGCTGTGAAAGATATATTTGTACAGTTAGATAGTGATGGAAAACGAGGGCGCTGGCTTGCTAAAATACAAGAATTCGATCTGGAAGTCAAGCCGACTAAATTGATAAAGGGGCAGGGTCTGACCAAACTCTTGGCTGAGTCGAATCTTAGAGCTCTTGATATTAATTGCTTCCAAGGGGAAGACGGAGACACACACTTGCACGAGCCGGATGACCAGACAGATCCAAGCAAGGTTGAAGAAAAATTCATATCGTCAGGCTGGTATAAAGACATAGTGTTCTACTTGTTAAACCTGAAATGTCCAGATGGACTATCACCAGCCAAATGCAGAACTTTAAAACTCCACGCTGTAAAATATTGCATCACCGAAAATCAGCTATACTGGAAGGATCCACTCGGGTTCCTACTAGTCTGTTTGGTTGAGTCGGAAACTCCACAGGTTATAGAGGAATTTCACGAAGGAGTCTGTGGAGGACACCATGCATGGAGAGCCACAACCTACAAGATCTTGAGGGCCGGATACTATTGGCCGAAACTATTTTCAAACGTCAATTCAAAAGTGCGTGCCTGCAACCCTTGTCAAATATTCACTGGTAAACAGAAACTCCCTGCACTGCCACTCGTTCCAGTCAAAGCTGAAGCTCCATTTCAACGATGGGGTTTAGACTTTATAGGGGAAATTAATCCCCATTCTAGTGCTCAGCATAAATGGATTCTAACAGCTACGGATTATTTTACTAAGTGGGTGGAAGCCATTCCAACCAAAAGGGCAACAGACTCGGTGGTAATCGATTTCTTGGAGGACAATATCTTGTCAAGATTCGGGTGTCCCCGAAAAATAGTTATCAATAATGCCCAGGTATTCAAATCTATGGCCATGATTAGTTTCTGTCGGAAGTATAATATAGTTCTCGGCCACTCCACTACATATTACCCTCAGGGGAATGGATTGGCTTAATCATCTAACAAGAGCCCGGTGAACA
Organism: Picea abies; assembly: GCA_900067695.1. Taxonomy (NCBI): domain Eukaryota; kingdom Viridiplantae; phylum Streptophyta; class Pinopsida; order Pinales; family Pinaceae; genus Picea; species Picea abies. The sequence continues at coordinate 19,231 of CBVK0101272400.1, read as the reverse complement.
TAATCAAGAAAGTACTGGATGAAAATAAAAGATCATGGCATGTGCACTTAAAATACGCATTATGGGCAAACCGCATCAGCACTAAAAGGTCTATTGGCATTTCACCTTTTCAAATGGTCTATGGCACATATGCTGTTCTACCTATAAACCTAGCATTACCAGTGATGAAGTTATGGCAGGATCAAAACAAAGAACCCAATCATGTAACTAGGAGAATTAATCAACTGATTGAGATTCAACAACATAGAGTGGAGGTCGATGATAAAATGCAAAAGTACTAGGATGAGATGAAAGATTTGTTCGATCTCAAGGAAAAAGATAGGGAATTCCTTCCAAGTGACTTGGTACTAAGATGGAATGCAAGAAAAGAGGAAGCCGCGAAACATGGTAAATTTGACCATCTATGGTATGGACCATTCAGGGTCTCTGCCCCAGAGGGGAAGAATTCCTTCCCGTTGGAGAACATTGAAGGAGAAGTCCTCAGCGCCCCTGTCAATGGGCGATATCTAAAGCATTACATGACGTAACAGTCGTAAAAAAAAATAAAAATAAAAATCGTAAATAAATAAATTTCATTTTGTGTGTTTTGTACATACTTATAGTTACATTTAAACATTTACTTTTAATTTTCGGTTTTTGTTCCTAAACTCTCGACACATTTCCAATAAGATTTGTATTTGTTTTTTTACAGGATTCCAGCTGCAGATGAAGCTAGCAGAAAAAGTAATTTGCAGGTCGGTGTTGGAAATAGAGCGACATAAAACAGGTGATACCTAAGATAATTCATAGTGCACAAAGAAAGTGAAAATAAAAGATAGAGGTGAGCTTTCTTAATACACAGGTTATGAAAGGTTGTTAATGCAAACTAAGGTAACATTTTTCAAACTGCAATATAAAAGGTTAGATAACAAAATTATTGTTGGCTTCATAATATTCGAGTAAAATAATTTGAACGACTACACTAAAATCTAAAAACAGTCCGTCATAATAACTGTCCCCAAAGATTTATGAAGGCTAGTCCTAAACTGTTTTGACCTTTTGTATATTAAGTCATTGAATTGCTGCCTTGTATCCTGTCTATCTCCGGGTTTAATTTTCAGCAAGTCACCATCTTCCTGAGTCCTTGCGAGGGGATAAAAAAATTTTCGTTTTAAACCTCGGGGGTTTCGAAACAGATCTTGATAGGAAAGCATGTCTTCACAACTACCTGATCTCTTGTTAAGCTAAGGAACGTTTAGAGCGATCTTAACTTTCCTAGGTTTTTCAACAGCATCGGAAGAATCAAAGCTTGCTCAAATGAGATGCCCCTTAAAAAATATAATTTCCTTTTTCCCCTAAGAACGAAGGTGTTGAGAAGGTCAAGGGAAGCTTGGTACCAAGTAATTAAAATGAGTTGACAGACCTTTGATGCAAAATATTACACAGATATCAGCCCTGATACAAACTGATTGCCCCCATCTTCGTGCTCAAAAAGTGAATTATAAGACAGGTGGTGAAAGGAAATTCAGAAATGATTGCCCTCGTCTCAGCATTTAAATGCATAAATATTTTCCGAAGTGGTGAAAGGAAATTTATCGAAAGGGGCCAGACAACTTCACCGGGGTACTGAACAGGCTCGCTGGCACTGAAGCAATGTTTGAGATATCTGTAAGGCTATTATACATGAATATCACTCTACTCGGGTAACCAATGCTTTCTAAAAACCTGATCAACATCCCAAATTCAGACGGGACTTCCCAATTTAAAAATTTATAATCTCATTCTTTTGATGCAAGCCGAGATTCACAAGATCTGTTGAATCTCCTAGGGTAGTTTTGACTGTCTTAACAACCTACCCAAAGTTAGTTGTGGGAAAGGGAAAATTGTGAAAGGGACTACAGCTATTTTTAGAAAGAGTATCTGATTTTGAAAAAACCTCTCGAGGTAAAAAGCGGAGTCTTCCTCCCCCTTTCGATCCTTTTTCCTTGGAATTTTTCTGCCTGTTTGAGTTTCTGACTCCATTTACCCAATATTGGCACGTGGTCTACTGTTCTTCCCGCCTCACAGGAAGGCGGGATCCCTAGTTGGAGCCTATGTTGGAGCTGCCCTTGTTTTATTTTTACCTTGCATAATTTTCAATTTTTGATACTTGAAATCTAAAGTTGATTTTCTTTTTCCTTCTGAGATCTTGAAACTCTGCAACCTTGTCACGTAAGCAGCAATGCTTTTCCACTCTCGAAACACATCTACTTTCTTAAGAATGTCACTCTCTTTGTTTTACTTTGGGATCTCACAGGTCGGATAATATAACTCATGAATTCACACATCCCGAGTCATGAAACAGCGAAGTCGTTTTAAATTTTCGCTCAAGACAGTAACCAGGGTAAAATATTTTAACTCAGTGATTAGACGTCATCGGGGTTTCACGCCTCGACGTTCACTAAGTTTGAATTTTTATTTTTACAGCTCCGAGGTTCTTTCGGGCTAACCCTAGTCAAGGATTAAAGGCAAAAAAGACTAACCATGGTTAAAATCTGTTCTCGGCGCTTCGCCACTCGGCACTATCTTTTAGAAAGTTACATCATCTAAAACCCCGACTCACGAAGTCGCGACGTAATTATAGCATGATTAATTAATCACCTAATCTAAGATTTTCCTCCCCTTAATTGAATCTTAATTATCGCCATCTCGCAGTTTCGCGACTCGGCATACTAATCTCCCAGAAACTTGTCTTCGAAGTTTCGAGCCACGATATGGAAAATAAATTGATTATAAAATTAATAATGCTCCAAATCACGATTACTGTTAATTAAGCCAAAATCGGTCCTCGCAGTCTCGCAAGTTGAAGACTCAAAAAGTTAAAAGGAAATCCACGATGCACTGAAAAGCGAGAAAGTTATTAACGTTGCTAAGTTTTGATAATTTAAAATAAAGCAAGATATGTCTCGCGCATCGAGGCTTGCACGCTCCCCGAGGTAACTATTTGCTCTCCATACTCCGACTGACTGTCAAACTGCCAAAATTTATGACATTAATGGGAAGATAAGGTAAATCTATGTGTAAGATCGGATTTTTACGGCATAAGTTATTTCTAATTTCGAATTGACAGGCTTGTTTTGAAAGGTACCATTTTTTTTTTAAATATATGCGAGAGATACGTTTCATTATGCATTTTTTATAGCATGCGGAGCTCATCGTTTCTGAGTTAATTACCTTCTGCATGTATACACAGTTCTATCGAAGAAGAGCGAAAACGCAAACTGTGGCCATGGCTCCGCTGAAAGCAGCGAAGGCGAATGTAGAATTCGCGGGACACGGCTCAGACAATGTAGCCGATACTTCACCCTGAAGTGTCGACTCGATCCCCGACTGGTCATTTGTCTCAAATGTTCTGCAAGCAGAGTTGGTAGATTAGTCAGACGACTCCGACGACATCGAAAGGGATGATCTACACACCAAGTACAAGATAATCGTCCAATCGGGGATGCACAGAGTAGCAACCAGGCCACGGTTTCTTCCGTATTACGACATGATCTGATGGGCGTTAGACCACGTAGACTTACCCACCAGGACGATCATGAACAACCAATGAGTTATTGTCGGGACTTTTAGGCCCGAGCATCTACAAACCATGTACAAGCTACCTTTGACGTCTGAATACACATATGGTGTCGAGTTCCTGGAGGAGTTCAAAGAGAAAGAGTGCATCCAGTATGACAAAACCATGCCCGATTTGATCAAAGATTGGGTTTCGCGCTCCGCGAAATTCAGAGCAAATGACTAGGGTGTTTATTCTATCTCTTCTTTGGAGCCATAGTATAAATATGTGGCCATGATGACATGTCGGCTATTTGGGAGAGAAGACACAGCACATTTCTACATCGCGTGGGTGCCTCTCATGTTTCGGGTCGCAGAAGGTTGCTCGTTTAATTGGGCCAAGATGCTCTCACACAGTCTGGCCAACAGGGTCACAGAGTATCAGGAGCAGAAGGCAAGTGGGAAACCGTCCTCATTTTTCATGTCAGCATATATCATGGACACGGTATGTTCAATGACACCATTCCCCTTGATGAGATGGACTTGGAATCCAGCCCAAGAAAAACCCGTGCACGAGTATCATGACAAACTATGGGAGAAGAAAGAAGAAAATTTCACATATGAGATTTTTAACTGGGTGATGGTGCCCCTGCATATCGCCATTTTTGGGCACCCACCACCTCGCGTCTCGGATATCATTGCAACAGGTCTGAGTGGCATAGCGGATTGGTATGTGGAGGCAGAGTTTTCATATTTCAGAGTTTTCAGGGCTTCTGTTCCCCCTCATGCGCTGCCCTTGTTCATCCCCGACAAGCTGGCTTGTCGAGAGGTTGCCTGGCAAACGGTAATTGGAGGGGTGAGCAAACAACTCATGGGTTACTCAAATAAGGTATGGCCTTCTTTTCCTATTCGGCTGAATTCCTATTCTTTATTAGATTTCGGGCATGCCAAAGCCGAGGCTGTTGCCCTGGAGGACCTAAGTTTGGTCTCCATCGAAGTTAAAAAACATGATCCACAGAGAGTTGTGAGCAACCATTTGGCTCATTGTGGGCTCAAGAGATTTGAGCATGAAAATTCACCCTCGGATGACATTTTCCGAGGGGCGAGATCGTATGAAGAAGTGCTAGCCCGGATCCAATCATTAGCACCCGAAGACACAACATCTGTATTAAAATTCCAGGAACATAGACGAAGAAGCCTTCCCGTTGTGTTGGGGGGTTTGGGTGTTTCTGAGGTGAAACACAAGGATGCTGAAGGTTCTGAGGACGCAATTTCTAACCTTGGAAAACACCAGGAAGGGGAGCAAATAAAGAATCCCAAAGTAGGAGAGAAGACTCCGGACCCACCCAGGGAACATAGTTCAAAGGCAGAAGTAAAAACTCCAGGCCCACCAAGGGAACATAAACCAGAGACTAAAACAGAGACTCTGGGTACGCCAAAGGAGCAGAATCCCGTCGATACTCCAAGAGAATCGACAAAACAAATAGGAGAGCCCATCACCTCGGTCACACCCTTGCAGTCAGCACAGGGAAATGTCGGCGAGGGATGGATATTTAATGAAGAACTGAGGTCCATTAGAGCAGAGGAACTCCCTCCAAATGAGTTCTTTTTTGATAAAAAGAGGAAGGCGGTAGTGAAAAGAGAGTTCTATCAAGAAGGAGAGTCCACTATAAAAAAATATAAAATCATGACCGATGGAAAAAATAAGAAAAGTGACCAACTCACCACTGAAATCGCGGGAACGCTGGGGGCATATGCTTCGGCAAATCAATTCTCAGTTGGGATTTTGAATAACCAATTGAAAAGGAAAAATCGCCTAATCAGGACCCTCGAGGCTAGATTGGCTACAGTCACAGAAAATACTAAAGGTCAGGCCAGCGTGGAGATAGAACAGGCCAGGGTGGCCGACAAAAACGAAATAGAAATTCTCAAGACCAAGCTTGAGCAAGCACAGTTAGTGGTCCGAGATGGTAGAGCGCATGTGAGCCAACAGAGAAATATGATTGAACAGTTGCAGGTTCAGGCAGAAATCGCCAAGAGCAGAGAAATAAACATCGACATATTTAAATCCCAAGCTAGCGAGATTCGGAGCAAAATATTTTCGGTACAGCAGAATTTGCTTGCCAGGATAGGAGAGATCCAGGAGAACTGTCTGTTGGTGAATCAGGTGTCCAAGAATCTGACTGCCAGGGAAAGGGAGGCCGAAGTGGCTCGGGTCGCTTTCCATGACGCGGTAATCGCCACAAATAACAGGGTTTTGGCAGGCGCTCCTGGGCTTGCCATCCCTGAACAAACCAGAGGCAATATTCTATTGAAAGATTGGGAGCATAACATTGCCCTGGGAAAGGAACAAGTCCAAAAGGTAACCCACTCTTTAGAAGAAGCTTTTAATTCCATAGATGGCGAGCTGTTGTATATTGATAGCCGAGGCGATGCAGAAGCATTGATGCAAATAAATGTGGAATAGATCTCACTCGATCTGAAGGAAAAAGATGAGAGAGATTTGGCCGACATCTCCCAGATGGATACGGTGGACATGGCCAAAATTGATAAGCACTTGATCAAACCCAGCGTGCAACTAAGTGCCCTCGACATCGTCGATGCACAAATGGGGGACAAGCTGCAACAATTAGCCTGAGAATGTTACTTCGCCGAGGCCAGCTGTCAAGCGGAACCTTCACAACTCATATCTCAGTTTGTGGAAAGATGTATCGTCTGCTCCGAATTTGCGCGAAGACGAGCACCTGGCACCAAGTAAAGATAGAGTAGGAGAAAGGGAGCAATTGTGCTCCTCTCGGTTGTAACCGAATTTGTGTAACCGTTGAGATTCTAACTGAGCTGTAAAGTTGTATAAATATATCACAGAACGAAATAAACAGGGTTGGACCTTTTTTGTGTCGATTGTAATAGAGTTTTTGCATTCGAGAAGTTAATATAAGCAAATCTGGAGATTCTCGATTCCATCAAGACTGTGTTACAAGTTTGTTTCTTCGTGTTTCATGTTTCATTTCATTCCATTATTCATAATTGATGTGTTTCATTATACTTTAGTACGATCACTACTATAACGAAAGGATTTCATTTTTCTGTAATTGGTTATTGTCTTTCCTCTGCACCAGCTATCAGCGGGTGTAAGACCAATCTGCACTTACAGAATTCTACATATATTTTTGCTATGTCAGTTATTTCCTTACTAATTTCCTCTTTTGTTTATATGTGAGTTTTCTCTTTGACAAGAACCTTGCGTTATATGCAGCTAAATGTTTTTTCTCTCACCTCACACCCTTATATTAGAATATAATACAGTTACGGGAAAGAGCCTTCAATTTGCATTCCTATTTTATTCTTAAAAAGTAAAAAATTATCTTTTATTCGACCAAATCGAGACATCGTTTAATCTCTCTTTGAATCCTTTCCTACTCTTACTGTTCCTCAATGATTGTCCCTGAACCAACACAGCCTAGTATCGAACCCGGACTATCTAATCAAACGCATATTGCTTTAAACCTTTTTGACATAATACTTAAAACTGCTAATAACCGGGAGGACCAACGTAGAAATCTTCCCTAGTTTCCTTTACCGAAGGTTGACGTTACCCTCTTATCCATCTTTAACCTACTTTCGGATGCCTTGACATTGTACTTTTAAGCCTTAAGTACAAACTCAGGAACAACACCATTAATCAACACTGCAAATGAAACCAAGGTGATACATGCCATTATCCACTTGATGAAGGGTACCTCAAACCCCAAATGAGTAAGAAGCAACTTGATGAAGGACCAACTTACTCGATAAAAGGATTTTGAGAGATCAATTTTTAGGATGGACCCTTTGGACCTCATTGTTCTAAGACTGTGCAAGCCTTCTTGAGCCACCCCGATAGCTTCATGAATCTATCGACCATTTAAGAACCCAAATTTTTCTTTTGAAATAGCCTTCGAGAGAATGGGTTTAAGGCATCTGTAAATGAGTTTTTCCACAATTTTGTAAATGCAATTACATAGGGAGATCGACCTAAAATCCTCGAAGGAGAGGGGATCATCCTTTTTTGGGATTAGTGCTAGGAAGGTTGAGTTGAAGGGTGGATGCATCATACCATTTCTTCTAGATTCTTCCACCACCTGGAGGATATCATCTCCTAGCAATTCATAGAACCCGAGATAGAATTCTATCGGCCAACCATCTGGCCCTGAGCTCTTATCCTTCTGAAATTTATGTAGAATCTCCTTTAATTCAAGTTCATTGACTTTCTCAAATAGTTCACTATTTCTTTCTGCATCCACAAATCTAGGACAATAGAGGGCCAGTTTGACAATCTCAACGATATTCACCCTTTGTTCAGCTTTATATAAGGATTTGAAGAAATTCTTTCCCATCTTCACCAATCCTTCAAAGGATGCCACATTCCTTCCGTCCTAATCCTGCATGTTCCAAATTGTATTTGAGGCTTTGCGGCCCTTTGCAAAGGCATGAAATTTTTGTGTGTTCTCATCCCCCTGTTATAACTATATGGCTCGACTTTTTAATCTCCAGGTCACCTCTTGATATGCAAGAATTTGATTACAACGAGATTCCAGGGACTTTAGTGATTCCCGTGAAGACTCAGAGAGAAATCCCACATTGGCCAAGAGATACATAGCCTCAATTTGTTCTTATGTGTTATGTAGTTCTCTTTCCTCCCTCTGTCTTTTTTCCTATGCCCAGGGGATAGTCAATAGTTTAATTCTTTTGAGATTGTACGCAAAGTGCAGACCCTCCGGAGAGCCCGAGTTGGGATCATAAGGCCTCCATTTTGGTTGAACAGTGCAAGAAAACTTTCCTCTGTTAGCCAAGAGGCATTAAACTTGAAAGGTGAAGGAGGCTTGATTGGCTCGCCCTCCAATGCTAACCAGATCGAAGAGTGATCATAAATTCCCCTAGCTCCGATCCATTGTCTAACTTGAAATTTTACCTCCATTAGTGCTTCAATGACCAAAAATTGATCAATTCACTTTGCAACCCTTGCGTCACCTGATCACATATTCCTCCATGTCAGGCTGATTTTCCTGGGGGCTATGTCCAATAGACCATTGGCAGACAATAGGTGTGTGAACATAGTAGAGAGTCGATCCAGGTGAGTTGAAGGACCCCAGACCTCCTCCGAACCCAACGAAAAATTTAGATCTCCCCCCATAATTCAATTGTCAGCCTTCAATAGCTTGAGCTTGAAGATCGATTCTCAGAAGAGGGTCCTTTCCAGATACAACCCATAGATTTTCAAAATCCTAAATTCCTTTCCCAAGCCTTCCATGAAAATATCAACCCCTAAGCAAGAGTTGAGTGCCCATGAGTTTAATATTTTGATATTTCTAGTGTGCCACCTCGTAGCTAAACCACCTGATCTACTAGTAGCATCAATACCCTCAAAATGCCCAGGAACAGTGTGGCTAGGGTGGAAGAAGCTATAGTAGAGTCTGCCAATGTTTCTTGGAGCAGTATTATATCTGGTTGTTGAATTGTAATCAATCGTTTGAGGGCATATTTCTTGTGAGGGATCACCAGACCCCTGCAATTGAGGGAGAGAAATTTCATGGGGGAACCTTCCTAGGGGCATACACTTCTCTAAGTGCCCCCAAAATGGACTTTTGATGTCGAGATGCAATATCAATTCGAGCCCAAGATTGAGCCTTGGATAGTAGGGAGGTACGCCCTCGACCTCTCTTAAGGGAGCCAAATTCTGGATCTATTCCAATACCAACATCCTTTGGGGAAGGGGGCCAAGGATGGTCCTATTCCTGAGATGGAAAAGGATGGAAGGTTCCTCTGAGGATTTAGAGGAGGGGTCCTTGATGGAATTAGAGAAGGGGGGATCATTAGGGGGGGGAGAACAAAGAGCGAGAGATGTGAGGGAGGGAATAGGGAAGCATGTGTGCGGATTGGCAAGTGGAGGGAGTGAAAAGTAGAGGGGTTGTCCAATTTTAGGAATTTGAAAGCCCGAAAGGGATCCAAAATCGACAAAGGAATCGTATAGTGTAAATTCAAAAAAGATTCAAAGGAAGGCACCTGAAATTTACCTTGAGTATGAAGTGGCACCGACTCCCGAGTCTGAGGGGAGTCCCGACCAATAACCAGTTGACCTGAGAACCTTGCTGCACCACCCGAGCACTGTAGAGCCCCCCTGAAGTACTACCTAGAGAGTGCTGAGAGTTTGAGGTAGAGGAAGTAGAGGGTGAATCCAAGTTCGATGTTGAGGGCCCTCCCTAATGAGTCATAGACAAGGGAAGCCGAGAAGTGTATGGACGCCCACAGAATGACATTGGGAAATATTTTAATATATGCCCGTGAGCATGATAGCCCTTGTAGCGGAAAGGGATGCCCTCATAATCAAGTATCTAAGCCCTGGTTCAACCCTGATCTGTAATGCTTAGTTCTTTCTGCAGGTCGCCCCTAATGTTAAGAGAGACTAATATGAGGGCCAATGTCATTTCCCCCATCTCCCTAAAATAGTAGTCTGCATCCAAATAAGTGCCCAACATGTTCCCAATTGCTTGGAAGACTTTAATTGACCAGAGGTGAGGCGGAAGCCCCGGAAGATGAACCCAAATTAGGAAGGAGTCCATACGCTCGCTAGCTGCATCGAAAGTTGGATCCCATAGTTTTAGAAGGATTGGGGAGGAATCAATGGTCCAACAACTCGAAAGGGCCCGAGAAGCATGCACTGCCTCTGAGAAGACAATCAGAAAGTAGCTCCGTGAGAGGCATTGAATTTGTGGAGGTGGGGTTTGAGCCGACCCCCAAGTAGAGGCCACCCAAACTTTTAGTGTTTTCTCACTAAAATGTCATCCATAGACCTTACCCACCATCGATTTATCCATCATTTCCACCACTTCTGCAATAGAAAGGTCTTCGCCCAAGATGAGATTTGTGGAGTCCGAGACAACCTCGATGCACTTATTCCACTTCAGGTCCCTGTTAGTGGTGTGAGGGTCTCGACCCTCAGCTGATCCGAGTGGATCTAAAGCCCCGCTGCCTTCGTCACCAATACTATCCCACCCATTCATATTTGTTGGTGGAATATATGAGGCAATAAAACCTGCATGTGAGCCCCCAATGACCGATTTAGTGAGAAGTCTGGAGCCCGTGTCTGGGTAAAACCTGGAACCCAAAAAGTCAGGTTCTGGGCTTTGTGCACCAAGAGGGTGCGATGTCACTTCGAACTCCGCCAAGAGGGGACCCTCGTAGGAAGGAGAGAAAAGAGGGAGCTTAGGAAGGAAAATGGGGATAGTAGGAACCGGGGAGTCCCAGGGGAGAGTAGCCAGAAGAGGAGAACCCACAGAAAGAGGTGAAGTAGAAACCCCCACACCAAACAAAGAACTCACCAGCCTTAGAGAGACCAACTCAGACGCATAATGAATACCCATGGGAGTAGTCTCTGAAGAGTGTTCGCTTGTGTCTTGCTGCAGGGAAGAAATTTCAGAGGCCAAAAAAAACCGCCAAAGTCTGAGACGGAGGGAGAAAGGGAGCAAAGACGCATGCCGAGTCCCCCCAAATGGATGCCACATTGGTCGCCGACAGGTGCCTGGTGGAAACGAGAGGTGGGTTTCCACCTGGCGGGAACCAATGTAGGGTTTCAGATGGGTCCAATGTGTATTCAACTTCTTCATCGTAGGTCGCCATACCTGGAGGGGTAGTTGTTTGTTGAGGGTAGAGAACACTGACTCGCGACCGCTAGTCGATAGAGAGCTTCGACTGACCTTAGAGGGGACTTCACTAGCTAAGGAGGGAAATGCGAGTGCACCTGCGATAGCGAGAAACCGCAGAGTCCCATCTTCTTAGCTTCAAAAACTCCTATATTAAATGTGGTTTTAAATGTGTTTGTGTTAATATTTATATCCATTATATCCAAATGTATAGTTTTGATTTGTAATATCACATTTTTTTATAATAAATATTGGAGAAAGATTTTTATTTAAAGAATTGTAGCTAAAGCTAACAGTGATGATTTACATAAGGCAACCAACTTGGATGTGCCTGTCCAAAAATCACTGGTATTTTCTAGATGTGTTATTGCAACTATTCAAATACTGAAAATATATAGATTTTCTTGTCATACCAAACTTTAGATTTCCTCTATCTATAGTCAGAGAATTGAGAAAAAACATTCCAGACACATAAAGATGTAGAAAGGAGTCAATTGTGTAAGATTGAGGCACTTTGACCAGAAGTGATAATAGGCTCTCACCTAATGTGAATCCAAAGAGAGGTGAGCAAAAGAAGACCAAAAAATCATGATTGACCAAAGACACAAAAGAAGCCAGAGGGAAAGTCGAGGGGGATTGGTAGAACCAACTTCACAATAAAATATCTGAGACAAGGTGCCTTGAATCTAAGAGTAGAACAAGAGAGAAAATGCCTTTGAGGCAAGAGTCACACCATTCCTTTGTCCCGAGAGCCACTTGGTCGAACATCCAACACTACTCTGCCAAAGATTACCATAAACATAAAAGAAGGGCAGAAACTCGTTGTTGTCTTCACCATACACGATCTCATGTGGATTTATCCCACCATGATAATCACTTAATAAGGTGGGGGATTTATTATCGAAGGTGGAGAAAGGATGTGATGTACTTCAGGGGTAGGAGGACTACATAATGATTATCCTTGCTATGCGTTGCATTGGGAGGAGAATGTGTGCCATGTCAATAGATGATGCAATACCCAAAGTGGGAGGATATTATGGGATAGGGGAATCAAGAACATTAATAAATTCCCCCCTCCCCCTTTTCTTTTTCTTGATGGCTAGATTAGCTCTATGAGAAACCACTCCATTGAGTTTGCAAAGGATATGAAACCACTCAATGGCTTCGAATTTGTAGAAAAGATGTTGGATTTGTTTAAGAATTGAAGACAGATGTAGCTTGAAAAGAACTCAATTGAAATGCATATGATAAATGATCAAACATAAACCCCTCAATATTGTAAGCTTTCTAATGAGCATGGAGAAAGACATAATTAAACTTTTATACAAAGCATATGCTTTGCTTGATTATTGGTCATGATTCCTATACAGCTTGAGTGAGCCTAATGGTTAAGAACATGTGTTTCCTCTTAAGAGGTCACAGGTTCAAATCTAGAGGGGGGTAGGGTATGTATACCTTTGTAGACTTTACCAGTCAAATCGCTGGGCGGAGGAGAGTCCCTTGTCCCACAAATAAGAGGGTCTCATACACCAATTTGGTGTGTTGGCTTGGCCATAACCTTAAAAATAGATTATTATTATTATTATTATCATTCAAAGTTTATTTTAAATTCCCCTAAATTATAGATAACCCCTCCCACACATATTAATAATAATATATATATAATAATAATAATAATAATCTATTTTTAAGGTCACGGCCAAGCCAGCACACCAAATTGGTGTACAAATTGGTGTATGAGACCCCCTTGTTTGTGGGACAAGGGACCCCCCTTCGCCCAACAATTTGACTGGTAAAGTCTACGAAGGTATACATACCCTACCCCCCTCTGGATTTGAACCTGTAACCTCTTAAGAGGAAACACATATTCATATATGATAGTATTGAGGATGCTTCTTTTAGAGTTTAATGATATGATCCACTTGGAAGGTTTCCAAGAACTGTGATACAATCTGAAAATCTTCCGAAATGGATAATCACATTAAAGTCTGAAAATCTTCCGAAATGGATAATCACATTAAAGTCTAAAGGAAGCATTCTCTATATGTCTATTCACCCTTGGAAAGTTTTCAGGAACTTTAAAGTCTAAAGGAAGCATTTTTTATATCTACTATATGTAGACATACCAGAATTTCAAAAGCATTAACTTTAATGATAATATTTATTCTTGGAAAGTTTTCAAGAATTGTGATAGAAGAAAACTTTTCAAAGTGGATAATATTATTAAAGTCTAAAGTGTATATATAGCATGAGTGAGTTTAATGGTTAAGAACATGTGTTTCCTTTTAAAAGGTCACAAGTTCAAATCCAGAAGAGGTAGGGTAGGGTATACTTCTGTATGTATATAGCCTAAGTGGATCTAATGGTTAAGAACATGTGTTTCCTCTTAAGAGGTCGCAAATTCAAATCCAAAGGAGGTAGGGTAGAATATACCTGGTAGAGTATAGCTTCATAAACTTTACCAATCAAATTGCTAGACAAAAAAAGTCTCATACACCAATTTGATATCTAGATTAACTATTACCTTAAAAATAAATTATTATTATTATATATATCAAAATTTCAAAAATAAATACAAATACAAATAAAAACCTTCCAAACCCAACTTTGTGACTTGCAACCATCGTGTGGAGCCATTTACTCACGTATGTATATATACACACCAGAATTTCAAAAACTGTGATACAAGCTAGAGACCTTCCAAAGCCAAACAATTCTATGACTTGCAACCATGGGGGAGTCATTTACTTACGTCCAAACATTGAGTGTCTCATTGTGGATTGTAAACATGCTGAGAAGAACCTGCTTGAGAGGCCATTCTGATCTGTAATACCCCAAAATATATTCGTTATCCCGCAAGTATTCGGGCAAAGCATGGTACTCCACAAGCTGATACTTGACCTTCTTCCACAGTTCCTTGGCCCTGCCGGGGGAAGCAATATCCCCATCATGATCTTCAGAGTTTCTCGAAACCGACACATCACTGAACTTTAAATTCCTAGAATCGGCCTCTGAAGAGCCCATTCTTAACTGCCCCAGACCTTAATCTCGGTACTTGTTAATGAAGTCCACACCAAATGAATCTCGTTTCTATTTTCCAATTGAAAAATTGATTCCAATACAAGATAAAATTTTCGTATACCCGAGAAAAATTTCTGGACCGACCTAGATTGGAATTTAGAAAAACCCGAAAGAGTTCTGGAACTGATTTGAGCAATCCTGAATCTGCTTGGTATGTTTTGAAGGACAAAATCTGGAGTGAATTGGGTAAATATCTAGCTCTGCTGGGCTTTAAGAAACCACAAACGACAGGATAAAATGTATATTTCCAAATATACAGGCAATCCTCTGTTTGGGTTCAAAAAAAATACAGAAATAAGAAATAATTAATGCATTGACTCACCCAATCCTATTGGAGGATATATTGATATTCAGAATCGGAACAGGTTCCAATTCCAGTCCTAACAGTCAGGAACCAAAATATTCTAGAAACCCAAAATCCACGGAGAAACTGTAATGGACAACTATTATTGGCACACCGAATTGTTCAATTGAAATTGGGTTTCGAAGATAATCAGAATCCCAGTTATATTTTTTCCGAAATACGAGAATGGATTGAAATTTTGGACGAACAGAGAAACCAAATACGAGAATGGATTGAAATTTTGGACGAAAAGAGAAACCATGGCGGCGGCATGCTAAGTGCCATGAATTGAAGAATTCAAACCCATCTGCGAGCTGTCCGTTATATACGGCAGGACTGTGTTCTTTGGGTTACCCAAATGGGAGAAACCGCAACCCGAATTGCGGTAAGATATTTTTCGGTGGACAAAATATCTTAGAGGAAACGTGGATGTTTTACACCCTATTGTAAACCCTTCTTTTAGAGTTTATTGATATGTTTTACACCCTATTGTATTATTTATTTATTTATTTATGTAATAAATAACATTATATCAGTTTTGTGTATACTTCCAATGGTTTGGAGAGAGGCATGCCCCGGTCTATGAAACCTCCAAGAAAATTGTGAAAAACTCTTCCAAAATATCACGCAAACACTTGGTTGCTCTTTCTATGGACACGTCAAACAGTGTTGGTTACCCTGAGAGTTGATTAACATGGAAGTAGGAGAATCTAGCGGATAAAAAGTTTGAAAATATCTTCTCTTTGTTTTATATCTTTTTAGGTTGTAAGTATTTTAATTTAAAAAAAAATATTGCTTATATAGTAATTAATACCACTTAAAAAAATGTTACTTGTTCCAAAGTATTCTAAATATAATTGGACTAAACCTGAAAAATAATACCTAAATTAAGTAATTTCAATCTAAACACACGATATGTATACATTACTCATCCATAAGTCTTAGATATGAAAAATGTTCCTTTGACAATAGGGTTTAAAATATTTTTATTAAAAAACTTCATAATTTGGAAAGTTTCGCATTTTAAAAATATATGAAATTAGAATTAAAAGAATAAACATTTATTATTTTTAAAATGAATATTTTTTTAAGTTTTATGGGTAATGTAAGGTTTTTGGTTAGAAGGTTGTGGGCACCTTCACTCAAGTTTTCAAGGAGATGGAATATGGGGTTGTTTTGGCACCCAAGAGATGCATTAGTTGTGTAAGTGGGTGTCTTCAGTGCATAAACATGCCAAGGGGTTTGCCCAAGTATGAGGCGAAGCATGGGGCGGAAGCAACCAAGAGAAGGGTTGCACTAAAGAGGTTAGGGCACGTCGACATGAGGAGCAAACCCAAGGTTGGGGCGTGTCAGTCCTAAGGGACGTGAAGGTTGACGAGTGCATGGGTTTATTTGGGCACATGGGTCCACGAAGGGGCGCAACACACCCAAAGGACGCGACGGTTCGTGAAGGTGACATTTGGAGTCCATATAAAAAAACAAGGGTGCAAAACCAAGGAAGGCAATGAAGAGCAAGTGAAGAGGACAAGATCAACTCTAAGGTTATGTGGCAGATTTGGGCAAGGAGGGGTCGAGTCGCTCCACTTGGGAGGACTTGTGTTGCCTTGAGGTGATTCTGTGGACAGAGTTGAGGCAACCTTCTTTGGGTTGAGGCTAGCAGCAGGCAGAGTGAATTTGGAATTGGGGAAGTCTTATCGTCGGTATGGGTGAGGTATGTTATGAGACAGAACTGTAAGTCTGTGTGAAGTGTTGCGACAGAGAAGAGACAGTGGGTATGAGATGGACACACATTTGGGGTGCACCACAGGAGTTGCAAAAGTTCTTGCAATATACGAGTCTTGGTGTGACGAATCTGTGTATGAATGTCGGTGAGTCACGCAACTCTGCCCAAGTTGTAAACCGAGCAGGTAGTGCTCATATTGTAATTGTTTCGCAATAATAAGACTTAGTCAGGTGTTAGGTACGTCTTGTGTCGCCCGCACTATATTTGTGTGTCTCTTGTTTGTTTTGCAAGTGTTCTCTTTGTTTCATGGATGTATGCTTAAATGACTAAGTGTTAAGTTGTTAACGAATTGTCTAAGTGTACAAGTGAGTTGCACTAGAGTAAGAGTGTGACTCATCGATAGCCTAGAATAGAGTATGGGTACGCTCTAGGTGAAGAGGCGTAGTCCAGACGAAGTATCCTTGGTGTTGCCAAGTAACCAAGTGAGAATCGTCATGGTGTCGCACGCCCTTAGGAGGTGCACTATCATAAGATTTGGGTAGGTGGCATGTGTGGACGTGACAGGTAAGAGATTAAAATATAACCGAAAAAAGCATATGGTCTCATGTATGGGATGAGATTAAGGATATATATTATATAAAAGTACATGCCCACATTGTTATCTTGTATATATTATTTTCATCGATATAAGAAAATAGGTTAATAACCCAAAACTTAGAGACATTTAGTAAAAATGAAACACTACCTTGTTATGAATCACTAATAAATCATTTTAAGTAACATAAATTTCATTAATAATAATGATAAGTCAATCTATATTCATAAATAATAAATTATAACTGTAATAACTATCCTCACTATATTTATATATATAATTGCTCTTCAAAATTTCTCAAAACGAATATGCTCTTGAAAAACTTATATACTCTTTAAAAACGCTTTTTCTTCCAACATCTTATTGGTGTCTTTATAGAGAAATCAATTTGAATGTGAATTAAAAATCATAACGCTAAATACTCCCAATGATAAGATGATGTATTTTATAAGGCAACAAATTTGACTTTGCTAATTAAAACAAAACGATAAATTTATGGGGTCCCATTGTATTTATAAGTACAATACGTGTGGCCTAGGTCCATCTCACCCCTTTACTTCACATGGACGAAGGAAAGGTCCTCACACATTCCATCTCTTTTAGTTGAGTACGGAACAAGTAATGTATGATAGCCACGTGTGACATATTTATGTTAAGAAAGGATCTAGATATTTTTTTTGAAAAAATAAACATAAGTTATATTGTATGGATGAAAATTTAGATTATTTAATATGGTGATTTTTTAAACTTATTTTGTACATCTCAAATAAGTTAATTGAATATATATATATATATATATATATATATATATATTTATTTATTTATTTATTTCTTATATATACACACGCTTAATCATTATAGCATGATTCTACTTCATTTTTTTTTATATATATACACACGCTTAATAATTATAATTATAGTATGATTTTACTTTTTTTTTAACACATTGATAATTTTATTAATAAAAGGTTGTTGTCGAGGCTAACAATGATAAAGGCTAAGGGGGAGGAATGTTCAACTTGGAGAAGAGATGTTTTCGTTGTTAAATTAAAGACCAACAAATTCCCAATGAGATATACAGAAAGAACAAAATCCAATGATCTACAATAGCCAGGCTCGATGTCCTTTCCCAGAGACCAGAGGAGGGCAAAGAAACCATGTTGCAGAGACAAATCCATTGTCCCATTGCGATGTCGAGATATCCAGAAGGGGCATTCATTAAACGAGCTAGGCTAGAATGAAACATGAGAGAAGGGTGGTGGTGTCTAATTCCACTCAATCAATCTCCATGTGGGCTACGTAATAGGTTGAACATAAATGTGGTCGTTAATTTAAATAACACCCCCCTTTTTCTTGGTTGTTGAGTTAGCCTTGGAATCAACTATGCCATTGAATTCTCAAAGAATATGGAACCAACATATTTTGCCTACTTGACCTTATCCAATATTGTCGATAGACGAGAATCCATTAGATTTGTATTATGGACCATGTGCTTGATAATAATGTGGGAGTCCCCTAATACCGTGAGATTATGGATGCCAAGCTCGTCGGCTTGTGTGACTCCTTGTAGAAGAGCACAGGCTTATGTTATGTTATATGTTATTTGTCATTATGCCCAGACTCCATTCAAAAGTGCTGACAATATTTCCCTGGGGAAAATAATGATCCCTCCTGCACCTGCCTCCCCGATCACTTCACTTGTTATTGAAACACATATATTTCATAAATTTTAGAGCTTTATTATGAATAATAATTGTAGAATAAGTTATTGATTTGATCATGTAAAGATAAAAAATAAATTTAAAAGAGTTTTATTGTGTAATAACTTGGATATATATAAGAAAAACTTGAATTAAAATTAGGCAATTTGTTGTAGTGTGAGAATATTAAGTAATTGTTGTGTTGAGAGGTGCATTCTACAACTTGGTATGGAGTAGATTGTCTTAAGTGAGTGGATATAATGTTGACATCGACTTTTAATAGTTAAATAATAATATACTTTAATAATAATAATAATAAGTCAACCATTTAATATTATTTAGCATAAGATGAAATGTATATTATTTAACACCAACCTAGGTCCATCTTAACCCTAGACCTATCAAGCATCAAGAGAGATCAAACCCCTCGATTTGCAAACCTTCACTCAATTTTTTCCGCCATTAAAAATTTGTGCACTTAAGGGGTTCGATCTATCTCAATGCTTAATAGATTCAGGGTTAATATGGATATAGGTTGGTTGTTAAAAAATTGATAAAGTTAGTGAAAGGTAAGTGTTAGCGATATTTCTGGTT
>CBVK0101272399.1:0-25482 GCA_900067695.1 Picea abies | reverse complement strand
GAAGGCGGGGGGTCCGGAATCTAGGGCGCACCTCTTCAACGGTCGAGATCAAAGCACCCGGATCAACGGCGCGTGAAGTGATTCCGGACCCCCTCCGCCTTTCTACCTTTAAGCAGAGGGGGGGGAGGTTCGGAATCCAGGGTGCATCTTTTCGACGGCTGCGATTGAAGCGCCCGGATCAACGACGCGCAGGCGATCCAGACCTCTCCCTCCTCTCTGCGTTTAATCAGCGTGGGCCCTTTCCCGGCATGTCAGCTAGTGGACCATCCTCCCTCTTGCCACCTGTCCTCCTCCTGATCATGCAATAAGGCTCGCTCCCCCTAGCCCTTCCTCATCCTCCGACACCCATCCACTTCCCCTTTTCTAATCCATGTGGCCCCTTCCCTCCATCTCATCGTCCACTCACCACCTGCCCTGTGTCCTGCTCCCTCCACTTAATGTCTTCCGCCACATGTCTTCCCCTGCCGCCTCTCTCACACCTCATCGCTTCTTACTTCACCCCTCGCGGTTTTGTCCCCATCACTCCGTTGTTGTGCCCTATTTTTCGCGCTGGCCTCCACGCCTATGCACCATATCGCTCAGCTAATCCAGATGGCAGCGCAAAAGGTCTTCCACGTCGCAGAGGTGCCGAGTTGGCCAGGCCATCCTCAATCCCAATGAAGCAGTTATTGAGGTAGTTGGTGGTGGTTAGACATCGTCACCGCCATAATGGGAAAGTCCGGCGATGAATTAAAGGCACGTCGATTCGCCCACGGAACTGTCAGAGAGTCCGATTGCATCCGCCGAAGTTGCACGATCATTTAAAGATTGCAGCTGCAGATTGTCAGAAGCCATGCAGACGCAATGTGTTTAATGCAACGTCTCAATCTTCTTGTTGTTGTTGTTCTGGGTATATGAAGGCGTTTTCACCATTTTTGTATCTATCGATGGTAGAGCGAAGCTCCCGACTGTAAATTTTTAATGATCATTCTAGTTCTATGGTTATGCATCTGTGTTTGAGATTTCTTGTTTTATGACAAACAGTTTTCCTTTTCCATCTGTGTTTTGTGTCGTGCCAGAGAGTTCATGTTCGAATGCTTCATATGAATTAGCACAGTTATGTTATGATAAATGATTTATTGTTGCATTAATGTTTTCTCTGGTTTCCTGCATTTGGGTGTAAGAAGATCTTGCCTTTGGATGCCTTCTCTCACAGTCTGTTAGAAACCTGATGTTTAGAACAGTACCCCGCACTCTTCTCATACAAGTCTTCCCTCTTCTCACCCTTTATTACAACTCACTATTTGGAGTTTCTCTAAGACCTCGCT
Organism: Picea abies; assembly: GCA_900067695.1. Taxonomy (NCBI): domain Eukaryota; kingdom Viridiplantae; phylum Streptophyta; class Pinopsida; order Pinales; family Pinaceae; genus Picea; species Picea abies. The sequence goes on along the minus strand of CBVK0101272399.1, from coordinate 24,175 downwards.
CGCCCATGCATGTCTGGCCTAGTTTCAGAGTTGAGACGATATTGTTTTGAGTTTTCTTCCATTTGATCAACCCTTTATAAACAAAACATGACATTAAACTGATGGGTGTCGGGCTCTGCTCCTGCAAGCAATCCAGGAGTGACTTCCGTCACCAACATTTATGGCGCCATTGTCGGGGACGAAGTTGAATATTTTCCCCGGGATTGAACAACAACGATCAACTGATTATGAAGGTGCATCAGATATCAGAACTATTGAGATTGCTACTGTGCACCTGGCGACTCCATTGTGACGACTCCGCTGGGAAGAACCTACTCTATTAATTGTGGCTTTCAGAGGCAGACACACGCAGTCTCATCCACAACTACCTCTAGTGACACCGGAAGCTGACCCAGAAGCAGTTCTCAGAAGAGGAAAGAGCTCTACAGAAGAAGTTCCCATCACCGAATCAGGTAATACGCCATCCCCTTCTGTGAGAACTCCTTTTTCTCCTCCTCGGTTTCTCAATAAACCTCCTTCAAAGGTTTCTCATTTCTTGAATTTTGGGAGTGTTCCTGCTGAGTTTTCCCCTCCTGGTCTAGGATCAGAAGGAGAGATTCTTGTCACTCCCTCTGAAGCTGTTCCTTGGCATAGACCCGGAACTACAAAAGATTTCCCCACCCCTGCACAAAGAGAAGTACCTGCTGACTTGAGCTCGTTAGCCTTCTCCTTGAATCCTCTCTTGTTTCCCACTCCACTCCGAGACTCATTCCCAACAACCCCTTTGCGAACTCCTTCTCCTCCAAGTTCTCCTCCACCTAATATTCCCATGGCTGGTGCTAATCCTCCACTAAATAGAATGGACGCCATAGTCGCTGCTAGGTATGCTCCTTTAATCCTACCTCATCCTATGAATCCTCTCCCTGCTGGAGACTACTTGAAGTACATGCCCAAGTTCACTGGGGAAGGGAACATAACTGTAGAAGAGCACTTGGCTGCTTTCTATAGTTATGCAAACAACCTAAACATTGAAAATGAAGATGTCTGGATGAGAGTCTTTGTCCAGAGCCTGGATGGCGAGGTGAGGAAATGGTTCAGGGGACTGGCCCCCGGATCTATTGCTGGAATTGAAGCCCTGGATAGTGTTTTCCTGAGGCAGTGGAGAGATAGGAAGGATTTCATGTACTACATGACAGAGTTTGGGTCTCTAAAGAAAATGGAAGGAGAGTCTGTCTCTAACTTCTCCAAAAGATTCAATAAAATGTATAATAAGATTCCTGCAGAGATAAAACCCTCAGAAGCCTCTGCCCAAATTTCCTATGCTGGTGCATTTGACCCTGATTTTTGCCTTTTATTAAGAGAAAGAAGGGCCACCTCCTTAGCTCAAATGCAAGACGCAACCATAGAAGTGGAATCCAATGTATTAGCAGATGACAGACTAAGGAACAAGGCCGATGCAGACAGAAGAAAGGGAAGATCCGAAACCTCAACTTCTAGCTCATCGGTGCCCCACTCTCAAGTGGATGAGCTGACCAAAATGGTGAAGTCTCTGTCTGCAGAGATGGACAGAATGAAGGTCGAGGGGAGACAGGCATACAAGGGCCATCAGATCGCCGAAAACAAAGGAAATTTCAGGAGGCCGAACAATTTTACTCCCCCGAATGTGCAAAGAGAGAAGGGAAGAGACAGAGAAGACCAGAAAATTCAAGCTCCTTTTCAGAACAATTTTATGACCAAAGAGGAAGAAAGGGAGACAGACGAGCTTGATCCTGAAATTCACTGCTTAGGAGACACTCCTCCTTTTCCTCATCTCACTCAAGCAGCTTATGAGGAGTCTCTCATGAATAGTCAGTTGAATGAATTGAGCAAGGGAGACAAGGCTAGTGGCGGCCGAGGCAGGTACAACCTGAGGTCCGACAAAAGAACAACAACACCTGATATTCCTGAGCAGTCCACTAGAACAGAGAAGCCTGCTAATGAAGTAGCAAATAGTCACAGAGGTAAGAAGGCTCAACCCCTCTCTCTCATTGTCCACAATCATGTCCCTGAAATAAGAGAAATTTCGAAGCTTACATCTTATTTTAATTTCGAGCACGAGATTCAAAAGATCAGAATCCCTGTGCCCCTCACCGAGCTAATTAAGCATGAAGAATTTAAAAAACGCTTCTCTGAGCTTTTGCAGTCTGAAGCCTCAAGCCTTCCTACAGATTCCATAAACCTCCAAGATGAAAAGCCAACAGTTGTCCTAGGTCCCATGGTAGAAGACAGAGATGACACATCCCCTCCCTTCTACACCTCCTTGAACATACATGACAAAGTGCTACACAACTGCTTGATGGATTCAGGGGCCTCTCACAACCTCATGCCCAAAACTGTCATGGAAGAATTGGGATTAGAAGTCACCCGAGCATATCATGATCTCTATTCTTTTGACTCCAGGAGAGTTCAGTGTCTTGGAGTTATTAAAGACTTGGTTGTGACCCTGTTTCAACTGCCCATGAAAAGTGTGGTCATGGACATCGTAGTAGCTGATGTCCCCCCAAAGTTCGGTATGATATTGTCAAGATCTTGGATAAAAAGACTAGGGGGAACCCTGCAGATGGACCTCACATATGCTACTATCCCAGTGTTCGGAGGAGAGCATAGAAGACTATACAGGGAAGCCCAACTAGCCTACATAATCAGTGATGAAACCAACCCCACCAATCATCCCATCTTTGCCTTGGACATTGATTTAGGCTCCAGTTTACTACAGCTCACCCATGCCCCCGAGCCTCCTCTGAAACTCAGAGAGCAGCCCACTATTTCCCCCAAAGTTCCTCCCTCCATCACTCCCGTCTGGAAAATGTTCTTTGATGGAGCCTCTTCCAGGGAAGGTGCTGGAGCTGGAGTGGTTTTTTTGTCACCTGCTCAAGAGACCATATCCCTGTCATATAAGCTGGAATTTGACACCACCAACAACGTGGCAGAATATGAAGCTCTTGTTCTGGGATTAAGAGTTGCAAAGGAAATGGGAATTAAAGAGATAACAATATTTGGAGATGCAGAGCTGATTATCCAGCAGGTCAGAAATGCCTATCGTGCTAAAAATCCCCGGCTCAAGAATTACAGAAATGAGGTATGGGACCTAGTTGATAATTTCTTCCTGGATTTTAACATTTCTTTCATTCCAAGGGAAGAAAACACTTCAGCCGATTCTCTAGCTGTCTCAGCTAGTCTGCTCGAATTGCCCCTGCCACCTGTGGTCAGACCTGAGGTTGAAATAAAATATAGACCCTCTGTACCAGACAATGTCAAGTACTGGAAGGTATTTGAAGATGATCTGGAGATCGAAAAATTTCTCCAATCCGTTGATGACTTTTCTGCATTGCACATAGATGAGGATCCTGACGTGGAAGGTGACCATCACCCTAGGGGGTTTTTGAATAAAATTGCTAACCACCAGATTATTCAACTACCGAGCAATCACATTCTGAAAGGACTGATCCCATTAGAAAGGTTGTTCGATGGGAATGATGTGGCAGTAAAGGGTAGAGTTTCAAGTGATGATGCTGACACAACTGAGTGCAACATAGGCACACCAGAGGAGCCTAAGTTTGTCCAGCTGTCAAGGAATTTGACCAATGAACAGAGGGCCGAATATACTGAGTTGTTGAGAGAGTTTGTTGATGTGTTTGCATAGACCTACGAAGACCTCAAGACATATGACACATCAGTCATTGAACACAAGATCCCACTGAAGGAAGAGGCTAAGCCATTCAAGCAGAAGCCGAGACAGATAAATCCCATGTTGCTACCTGTCATGGAGAAAGAGGTGAAGAAGCTGCTGGATGCCCAAATCATTGTCCCCTTGAGATATTCCGATTGGGTGGCCAATTTGTTCCCAGTGAGAAAGAAAAGCGGATAGATCAGACTCTGTGTGGATTTTAATAACCTGAATAGGAGCTCATGGAAAGACAATTATCCTCTACCCAACATGGAACACATATTGCAGAAGGTCACCGGTGCATCTAGAATATCCGTGATTGATGGTTTTTCTAGTTACAATTAGATATCAGTCATGCCTGAGGATAGAGAAAAAACAGCCTTCACCACTCCTTGGGGCACATTAATGTATGCCAAAATGCCTTTCAAATTGATGAATGTAGGAGCCACATTCCAGCGAGCCATGGACATAGCTTTCGTCGGGGAAAAAGATAATTTCGTGGTGATTTACCTAGATGACATAACAGTCTTCTCCAAGTCTGATAAAGAACACTGTCACCACCTGAGAAGAGTTTTTTCAAAGTGTCGCAGGTTTGGCCTTTCCCTGAATCCCAAGAAATCTCTATTAGGCCATATCGTATCCGTGGAAGGGGTGAGAATTGATCCTAGCAAGGTAGAAGCGCTTCAGACCCTGTCACTTCCCAGATCTAAGAAGGAAGTTCAGGCCTTTTTGGGGAAGATAAATTTTCTGAGGAGATTTGTCTCAAATTTTGCTGAGTTGGTGAAACACATCACAGCCATGCTCAGGAAGGGAAATGAAGTAAAATGGACTACTGAACCCAAGGAATCTTTTGTTCAAATAAAGAAGGCATTGACTGAGGCACATGTGCTCATTAGTCCTGATTATTCTAAAGATTTCTTGATTTTTTCTTTTGCTTCCTGTGATACAGTAGCGGCAGTCTTGTTGCAGAAAAATGAGCAAGGGCGAGAGCAACCTATTGCCTTCTACAGCAAGGCATTGAGAGATGTGGAACTCCGGTATGAGTCCATAGAAAAGCAGGCCTATGCCCTGGTGAAAGCTCTCAAAGCTTTCAGAGTCTATGTCTTGCACTAAAAAATCACTGCATATGTCCCTTCGGCCTCTGTGAAGGACATCCTTATACAACCCGACATAGATGGAAGAAGAGGTAAGTGGATTGCCAAGATCCTAGAGTTTGATCTGGAGATTAAGCCCACCAAGCTGATAAAGGGGCAGGGTTTGGCCAAGTTGCTCACAGAGTCCAATTGTAAAGCCTTGGGGATTAACTTCATTAATGAGCAAGCTGAACCATCCCATAAGCATTTCCAGGGTACCTTATCACTAGCAGCATGCGCCTGGTACAAGGACATCTTGTATTTCCTGCAGGAATTGAAGCCTCCTGACAGATTGGGAAAAAATAAGGCCAGAGCTTTAAAGCTCAAAGAAGTTAGATATTGCCTCATTGACCAAGCCTTGTACTGGAAAGATCCTCTGGGGGTATTACTAAGGTGCCTGGACTCGCAACAAGCTCAGAAGGTTATGCTCGATTTCCATAGCGGACTTTGTGGGGGTCATCATTTCTGGAAGACCACAGCCCATAAGATCCTCCGAGCTGGGTATTACTGGCCCACTTTATTCCTTGATCTTTGCAGAGAAATCAGAGCTTGCATCAAGTGCCAGAAGTTTTTAGGGAAGCAGCAGCTCAAATCTCTGCCATTAAAGCCTGTCGTAGTTACAACACCCTTTCAACAATGGGGACTGGACTTCATTGGAGAAATTCATCCTCCCTCCAGTGGCCAGCACAGATGGATTCTGACTGTGACAGATTACTTCACCAAATGGATAGAAGTTGTCCCCACTAGGAGTACTTCCCACAAAGTAATTATCAGCTTCCTAGAGGATATCATATCCATATTTGGCTGCCCTAGCAGAATTGTCACTGATAATGCCTCCCCCTTCAGGTCTGAGCCTCTGGTCAAGTTCTGTGAACAGTATGGGATTTCACTGATTCACTCTACTCCCTATTACCCTCAAGGAAATGGACTGGCAGAGTCTTCCAATAAAAGTCTGATCAAGCTCATCCAAAAATTACTGGAAGACAATAAAAGGGCCTGGGATTCGAAACTCAAATTTGCTCTATGGGCCGATCGGGTGACAACCAAGAAGTCCCTGGGCACCTCCCCTTTGCAACTGGTTTACGGAACAAAGGTTGTTTTCCCTACTCAGCTCGCCGTATCTGTGGCGAAATTCCTCCGGGACCTTGAAGGAGAACCCGATCACATGGTCAGAAGGATTCATCAGATGGTGGAAGTGCAACAGATCAGAGAACAAGTCATGAACAAGGCCTACGATCATCAACAGAAGATCAAGCAGGCTTTTGATAGGAAGAGCAAAAAGAAAGAATTCGAGCAGAGTGATCTGGTGCTCAAATGGGATGCACCCAGGCAGGACAAGGGCAAACATAGTAAGTTTGATGCCCTCTGGTTGGGGCCTTTCAAGATCCTCAAAGTATTTTCAAACAACACTTATAGGTTGCAGGATCTGGAAGGCCAAGAAGTTTTTAGTGGCCCAGTAAATGGGCATTTCTTGAAAAAATGTTTTTTGTGAGCCGCAGTCGGCTCTTTTACCTTGTAAATATTGCTTTTGTTTTTGTTTTCAGTTTAATAAATGACTCCATAGCCCAACAGCAAGGCACTGAATCTGCAAAAGTGTTCTTAGAGCATCACAGGGACGACTCTATCCCCCATGGAGCCAAATGTTAGCGATATTTCTACGGCTGCGATTGAAGCACCCGGATCAACGGCGCGCAGGCGATCCAGACCTCTCCCTCCTCTCTGTGTTTAATCAGCGTGGGCCCTTTCCCGGCATGTCAGCTAGTGGACCATCCTCCCTCTTGCCACCTGTCCTCCTCCTGATCATGCGATAAGGCTCGCTCCCCCTAGCCCTTCCTCATCCTCCGACACCCGTCTGCTTCCCCTTTTCTGATCCATGTGGCCCCTTCCCCCCATCTCATCGTCCACTCACCACCTACCCTGTGTCCTGCTCCCTCCACTTAATGTCTTCTGCCACATGTCTTCCCCTACCGCCTCTCTCACACCTCATCACTTCTTACTTCACCCCCCGTGGTTTTGTCCCCATCACTCTATTGATGTGCCCTATTTTTCGCGCTGGCCTCCACGCCTATGCACCATATCGCTCAGCTAATCCAGATGGCAGCGTGAAAGGTCTTCCACGTCGCAGAGGTGTCGAGTTGGCCAGGCCATCCTCAATCCCAATGAAGCAGTTAATGAGGCAGTTGGTGGTGGTTAGACATCGTCTCCGCCATAATGGGAAAGTCCGACGACGAATTAAAGGCACGTCGATTCGCCCACGGAACTGTCAGAGAGTCTGATTGCGTCCGCCAAAGTTGCACGATCATTCAAAGATTGCAGCTACAGATTGTCAGAAGCCATGCAGATGCAATGTGTTTAATGCAACGTCTCGATCTTGTTGTTGTTGCTGTTCTGGGTATATGAAGGCGTTTTCGCCATTTTTGTATCTATCGATGGTAGAGCGAAGCTCCCGACTGTAAAGTTTTAATGATCATTCTAGTTCTATGGTTATGCATCTGTGTTTGAGATTTATTGTTTTATGACAAACAGTTTTCCTTTTCCATCTGTGTTTCGTCTTGTGCCAGAGAGTTCATGTTCGAATGCTTCGTATGAATTAGCACAGTTATGTTGTGATAAATGATTTATTGTTGCATTACTGTTTTCTCTGGTTTCCTACATTTGGGTGTAAGAAGATCTTGCCTTCGGATGCCTTCTCTCACAGTCTGTTAGAAACTTGATGTTTAGAACAGTCCCCCGCACTCTTCTCATACAAGTCTTCCCTCTTCTCACCCTTTATTACAACTCACTGTTTGGAGTTTCTCTAAGACCTCGCTCGCCCATGCATGCCTGGCCTAGTTTCAGAGTTGAGACGATATTGTTCTGAGTTTTCTTCCATTTGATCAACCCTTTATAAACAAAACATGACATTAAACTGATGGGTGTCGGGCTCTGCTCCTGCAAGCAATCCAAGAGTGACTTCCGTCGCCAACAATAAGCATGTAATTTCCAAAACCATGTTGTTGGGATCTGTTATGAGCCTAGTGTGAGTAGCATTAATTTTCATGAGTATTGAAGTAGATATTAGTCTTCAACACCCCATCTTGGCTTTGTTCTTCAAATGTTGCCTTTGAGAAGACTTGCCTATTTTGTCACTACAATGCATTTATCAATACTGAATTCACAATTTATAATTAAGTTGTTGAAGTTACTTATATTGTCACATTATTTTGAGTTCATCAAATTAGTCTTCATGGTGGCTTCTTGTTGTGGAACTATATATAAAATGTTATCACAATGCAACCCTCCCCTTTCTTGAGAAGATTGGGCCATCTTCCAAGGGCACATTTGGGGAGTATGAAGATGGGACCAGAAACAATAGGTTAGGATTCTTCGGTAACTCTAATTTGAAAAAGCAGGTCAATGGTTGGTTCAGGGCTAGTGTGTAATACTTGTGAATGTGAATATTTTTTGAACCAACTAAGTAGTGTTTATATCCTGTCACCATGGATTTTGAGAAAATATTTTGATCTCTTAACTACCCTAACAAAGATGTCTCTAACAACCCATTCAACTGTGATTGTTTCTTGGAACAAAGTTCAACAACCGTAAGAACATTTGGGATCACTAAAGACAAATAAGAGGACATGTGTGTGTGTTCCATTTCAATACTAGCATCCCTCTCCTCTTTCCCTTGCAATTCAATTCATCCACTAGGCCTCAAATATCTTCATGATGCTTTTCAACACACTAATGTAATAATTCTTTGATACACTCCATTTACTTGGCTTTGAGAGAAGGGATATGTAGAATATGATCAACTAAGAGTATAAATAAGGAGGGCTTCTAGAGGTGTTTAATTATATTTGGGAAGGTCAACCTTCTTCATTGAAACTACTCTTCTTTATCTCATGATAAGGGTAGGTAATACCTTATTTTGGGAAGCTACAATATTACTTCAATAGCGAGGTTGTTGCAATGCATAATACCTTAATCTTTATCATCCATGGCTGAAATAAAGTGATGGAATGTGATTGTGGATGTGTTGTGACCCATACAACAACCACTCATTATTTTTAATTTCTTGAATAAATAATAATGGGTCCCTTATGAATTTTATTTCGTTACGATTTGTTTTTTTTGTTATTTGGTATCTTGATTAATCCTTTCTTGATCCAACTTAAACCTCCTAATAAAACCCTTGAATCAAGAATAATTAAAAAAAAAAAAATCAAGTCTTGTAGTTTCCTGATGGCCCGGTGAACCGATGATCTGGTGGTCAGGATCATTTTCTTTTTAATACTCTACATTAACTCCCTCAACTCTGGTGGTCTGGTGGGCCGATTATCCATTGAATGGGTCAGGTTTTCTCTTTGCTCTAACATTTAAAATAATGTCCCAATCTCGTGGTGTCCTGATCTCTCGATGAGCCAGTGAACTAGTTAGATCGGACTGGGATTCTTCACACATTACGTTATGTTCAAAATAAGAAGTCTAGTCTCTCGGTACTCTGATGGTGTGGTTAATCAAAGATTATATCAAATATTGAAAGTGCTTAACAAAATTAAATGAGCTTGGGTCTTATCGCTATTTTAAAAGCTTAAACATCTAAAAGATCCTCGATGAGTCGGTGCCCGGTTAACGAATGTTGCCTCGCATTTTCAAAAAACTAAATTGTCGTTTCCCCATTGTTATCCCCATCTTGTGGGATAACTAAGGAGATGATGTCTCGAGGCCCTCAAGTTGCATATATGGAATGTGTTATAACAAGATTTGCCTCAACATTGCTATCTTGCACAGAGGGCCTTTTTCCATTTCCCTATGCAGACTTGTCATCCTTTTTTGATGAATCCAGAGCTAAAATACATATTTTTCCACATATATGCACCCTATCCACTATACGGCATGAGTATACGTAGGCTGCTCTACTACAACCCACGTACATCGGGATTTGTATAAGAAAATTCAAAAATGAAGTAGGGTTTCCATGTCACGATAGAAGATCTCTGATACTTGGCCTTCCATATACTAGAAACGTTCCGACTCGGCCCTTCAGTTGCATTTTGAAGACTATAAGAACACAATTCTGAGCTATGGAAAAGAGGATAAAGCATTCAACTTTGAGAGCAAAGTTACTCTAGAAAAATTACTTCATATTGAGTCTACATCCCTTTGTCCCTCAAGTCTGAACACAGTGTTCAGCCCCCAAGATCTTTCCCTATTGTTGAGAGAACCTCATTGTCTCTTTTATATGATCTTGCCTTTGGTGGAGGATTGAAGTGGTGGAGGCCCAGTTGGAAGGAACTTGGTTTCTTAGTTTCGAACCGTGCCGACACGGAAGTCTGTAATGTTTTCGCTTCTGCTGATCATTTATCAATAGAAATACTCCTTTCCCGTCCAATTGGTATCATGCAAATATATGATTATTATCCATGGGCATATTTGTAATGTTTATTAATGGATTATGTTATCTAATGTGCTAACCCCTTTATATTATCAATATATACTTGCTCTACTTGTTTGTTGAGAACTTGTTGTAGGTACAAAGCTTTGGGTCAAAGTACTCAACAGTGGAACATCATCAAACGTTGGAACGAGGTAGGCTTCTTTCGTATCTCGCTTGCACATTGGTTTATATAACATATGTTGGAATTTAGTAGATTTTTGCAGTCATACCTGTCTGTTGTGGTTTACCCTGGCCATAGAAAGTTTTTCCCTCGTAACAGAATTGGCGACTCCATTGGGGAAAGATCTTCTTTCTAAGGGTTGAAGTACTTTTTCTCCTTGCATTGCTCTTTTTCCTTTCTGTTTCTTATCGTATCAAAGCTTGACAGATTTTGTTCACTTTGGGTCTGAGCTTTCAGCCTTTTGCACTTGCCTGGCCTTGTTTACAAGCCTGTACGCGCCTTTTTCCTTGACAGTCGCGTATACACACGTGTTGTCTCACTACAAGCTCTGTATATACGCATTGTTTGCCTGAACAGTCGCGTATACCACTTTTCCTTGCATGTTTGCTTGGATTTGTGATTGTTGGGTGGGATTTGATGATTGTTGAGCCTTCTTAGGTCTCTGTAGTGTCTGTTGAGCTTCTCTGGGTTGACAGGAAACCTGTTTGGAGTTGAATTTTTGGGCATAGTCTTTCTCATCGTTTTTCATCTTTTATTTTTCCTTGAACTCTGGGTTGTTGCTTGGCTACTTGGTATTCTTCTTGAGTCAGTTAGTTTATACACAGTAGAATTTATATATCAGGTTGCTTTTTAGTCCATGCATTTTCTCTTTAATATATTGAAAATACAAAAAAAATAGGCATTTTACATTCCTTGGCATTTTTGTCTTCTGAATCTTTATCATTAGCTTAGTGCATTTAGTGAAAGATTGCATTTTACTTCTGAATTGCAGAGTTGAAATTGAAAATTGCACTGTTTTTATACGCATATCATTCATTGAAAAATTACAATTAAACTTTTCATTATATTTATATTTATTTTCTTGAAGAGCCATAATATCATGAGTTTCACTTCCATACCCTTTTGAGTAATCACGGCCAATAAAATTTACGCTTTAAACTAAAATTGATTAGTCACGATTTTATTTTTAGGGTGCACAAACTAGTCTAGGATTTAGTGCCTTGGAATAAGATTTTGTGAGTAAACTTCTCTATGGCAATTAAATCAACATATGTGTCTGAGACAGGGAGTTGAGAAGTCCATTGTATAATTGGTAAGATTGGGAAACTCCGCTCACACCGGAGTTAATCATGAGGTCGCATGAAGTTAGTTGAAGGGATAACCCTCGGATACTCACCTAGCGTCATAGATAATTTTGTGGATTTATTCGTATTTGGGGATCTTCCTAGTACCCATACCTCTGTGAGAGGCGGTGCTTTCAAGGTTTCAGGATTTGCTACCCTACCCATACGGTAATCCAGACTTACGATTGCTCGCCTGTGCATCGGTTATACAATGGTTTATTAGTTGCTTGACTTAGGTATCTCATAGGTTACTTGCAGGGGTTATTCTGCTTGTACAATGGGTCAGATAGGGGTCGGACAACACACAACCTTTATGGAAGATTACCTCTCCGGGGGGATATGACCGACTGGTTGTTAAGCCCGTGAGGGCCCCTATAACTAATTATGTTACCTCCAAACTTTAGTGAGGAGTCTCAGGTCCCTCTTGGACGAGACATACCTTCTTTAGTGAGGGAGGCCACTTAGCCACTTTAGCCCATTTGCATGCATATTGGTCGTTTGACTTTTGGTATGCTCTTTAACTACTAGTTGGCCTTAGAAGAATTTGTTGGGTGTCATCATCATGGATAGTGGAGTTTCTTTTGCTCCCTCATTTACTGCTACCCATCCCATGATACCTACTCATTTCATGGGGATGGATCCTTCCACTTTTAGCAATGGTTTCCAGAACTATAACACTTAGTTCGCACCTTGGGTCTCTAGTCATTTTTCTGTTGATATGCCTTCACCTGTGCAATCCTCTCCCTGGCCCACGTATATGAATCCTAGCATTGGATCAGGGGCACCATGGCTCCAATGCCTAATTCTTCATTTGATATGAGTCATGTCCCCATGGGAGGTTGGAACCTTCCCCCTTATGGATCCAATGCTAGCTATGCTCTTCGAGGAGCCAGTGCGCAGATGGGTGCTTATCCCACTTATTATACCCCATCCATGTATCTTTCATCTTCCATGTCAGTTACGTCGAACACTTTTTCCATGATAGGACCTCAAGTACCTCCAAGTATTTCGTATGGGGAAAATCAATTTTACGGTTCGGGCTACCCACTTTATGGGACCCCTTCACAAGGGGGCAACATATATCATCACTCGAATAATTCTTATCCTACCTCGGTCTCTTCGCAGACCTCTGTGATGATGCCCGTCTAAACCTCTTCAGACCATTTTGGCGTAAGCCACCACCTTTCTGGGCAGGGACAGGGGGTACACCAGGATCCTTCCTGGCCTGCAATATTTCAAAACCAATATTTCCCTGGACCTTGGCATCAAATGCCACAATCTACCGCTAGCCCAGTCACTATCAGTCATACTAGTGCTCCATCACCGACCTCTGTCAGTCACATCGGAGATGGGTCAACATTTTCTACAAATTATGTCGATAGCTCGCACCCAAACTCTGCCAATTATGTTGGGGGTACCACCCTTTTCACCTCGAGTCACATTTATGTGACATCTCCAACCTCTATTCATCATATAGGAGAAGACTCTCTTACCTCTACCAGTCATGACGAGAGCGTGTCACTAGCTGTTGCCAACAATGCTGGGGGCATCGAGAGGCCTAGACGTCTCAGACGTAAGCCTAAATTCCTTTGCAGAACTTGTGAAGGAAGTCATCTTACGCGTTTGTGTCCATCTACTGATGAGATACCGGAAGCATGGAGCTCTCCCAAGGGTCCATCATATTTTGAGACATTTGTGGTTTCCCCACACCCTGTCCTTCCTTCGATTGACACAGTGCTTTCTTCTCCCACCCCCTAGGTCGAGGGTGATGTGTCCCCTATCCCTGTTGTCATGCATCCTCTTCAACCTAGAATTGAAGAGGGGGTCATACCATTGCAATCTTTGGTCAATCCCACTCTCCTTGTAAAGGGTGATGCAACCTTTAGTCATGTCATCAACATTCCTAATCCTACTCCTTTTGAACGAGAGAGATTTATTCTTCCCCCAAATGCTCTCCCTCCAAGTCTTGATGAGGTTCCCTTCGATTGGGATGACCTGATGGGGCATCCCATACCCCCACCTATGTCTTTTCCATTAAGAGACATTATTTGAACCATCACAGAGACTATATACTCTGTTAACACTTTCTCCTCCTCAACTTGGACAGCTTTGGGTTTTCCCAAGATTTTGTCAGCTATCCGTAAGATATCGACCTTCTGTAGAAGACCGGTACGAGAGCCTTGGCCTCCCACTTTATATGTTGATTAGAACAACGTAACGAGTCTTAGTTAAGCTCTTTTCCGACTCGTCTAAAAAATGAAAATATTGTCGAGTGATTATTGCCTTTCACACTCGTTAAATTGGATTTGAAAGGTCATGAGTCTTAGTTAAGCTCTTTTCCGACTCGTTACCAAAAATAGAAAAGATCGTCAAGTGAACTTGTCTTTTTCACACTCGTAAATTGGATTTGAAAAGATGTATATTTGGCACAAGTTTATCCCTTTTTCACACCAAGTAGACTAGAAGACATAAAAAAGGACATTTTTTGGCGTTAAGTTGTGATTGCATCTCATGCCCTCGCTAGCAGTATTAAGCCTTTAGCCGGTTCTCTCTTTGCGTTATAAACCGTTGCCTAAGCAATTTTTTCATCCTCAACCAAGCAGAGCCTTGTTTATATCCTTCACAATTTGACACCCTATACCATGGAGGGAACATCACCCTGAGTGTCCATCTCCCGCATGCATTTCCTTGCATTGAGCATAGGTACGTTCCACTGCTAGAACTAGTTTTGCTTACTTGCGACACTCGTTTCCTCCTCTGTATCATAGCATTCATTTGTTATGAAAAACAAAAAAAGACGGGCGGGAAGGGAGTACTATATTATAATTGGCAGTAGTCATGTCACCTTTGAATAGAGCACAAAATTATTGAGTCCCGGTGTCATCATAATTTTGGGTTTAGCATGGCCTTAGGAAGCTGATCTCGTTACAGAGTTTTTCTCTACCGAATGGTTATTCTTCCAGTCCCTATAGAGAACATTATTGATGCCTCCTGCATCAAATAGTTACATCATTGAGTCTATGCTCTTGGAGTCTACCACATGTCTCATGATCTTGTTCAAAGGAAGTCTATCAACTTGTGTCGACCATTCCTCATAACTATTGACTTTGCATGTCGGCCATACCCTCAATTTGTCTTAGAATCACATGATACTATGGTCTTATCATGCACCCTGGCCCTACTTTCATCATTGGTAGGTCACCTTGAACCCAACAGTCGACATTTCGTCATTGGTTGGTGACTGGGTGGTTTCCCTTGTGTTTGACGACAAGACATCTATTCACACTTTGGGATTCATGCAGTGTCTTGGATGCCATTAGACTTATTGGTGGTTTCCTCACCTTTGTTAGTAATTTTCATCATTGGCTGCTATTCAGAGGGTCTTTTTCGTGTACCGCTTGCATTTGGCACATGCAAAAGATGCACATGGTCGTTGGTTCGTGAACATGTTCTCCATCCGATCTCCACCAAATTATGAAGCTCCTACTTTGTTCCTCATGCTGATTGATGAAAGATACCTCATGATCTCCTTTCAACGGGTCTCTTTCCATCAACTTCAGCTCATTTATTCTGGATCTGAGACCTAGAGTTTTATGAGTACCTTGAGACTTGCAATCATTAGTGGCAGGCTCTATCACAATTGACAAATGGGAATACATCAATTTCTCCTGATCAATGGATTCCTAAGGTGTTTGACATCGACTCCTTTATTCACACTTGTAGGAATGTGCTCGGTGCCTTGATACCTACTTTCATTATTGGTAGGTTGTCTCGCGTTTATTAACGATATACCTCAATGACCTGTAACTAAACGATGTCTCATTGTGTTTGACCTCAACTCCTTTATTCACATGATGTAGACTTGCACCTTTGGCAGATGTGTAGAAGACTTGAAGACATCACTATGTGGCCACAACTTTCCTGAGTTGTTGCTTCCTTTTCATTGGACCATCAACTATTTGACTACAATAATCATGAGACATCAGATTATACTCCATCGTATACAAATATATTCAGATTGGTTTTGAGACGGGTTCTATTGGGCCTTGTTCGTGATTATGATAGCTTTTGGTATATAACCACATTTGTATTTGCCTATTCATGGCCACAGACACTTATTTGGTATATTTTCCACATGGATCTGCATTGTATTCTATTGGTAGCCATGTATGTAAAGTCAAAACATAATGTAATAAGCAACTAGTCTTTCCAGCTGGGTTTACACCACTCCACTTCTATACTCCTTTGATCTCACTCATTAGGGGGCATCTGTTATAGAAAGATTTTCCTCAACATTGCTATCTTGCACAGAGGGCCTTTTTCCATTTCCCTATGCAGACTTGTCATCATTTTTTGATGAATCCAGAGCTAAAATACATATTTTTCCACATATACGCGCTATATCCACTATACAACATGCGTATACACAAGCTTCTCCACTACAACCTGCGTACATCGGGATTTGTGCTAGAAAATACAAAAATGAAGTCAGGTTTCCATGTCACGATAGGAGCTCTCTGATCCTTGGCCTTTCATATACTGGAAACGTTCTGACTTGGCCCTTCAATTGCATTTTGAAGGCTATAAGAACACAATTTCGAGCTATGGAAAAGAGGAGAAAGCATTCAACTTTGAGAGCAAAGTTACTCTAGAGTAATTACTTCATATTGAGTATGCATCCCTTTGTCCCTCAAGTTTGAACACAGTGTTCAGCCCCCAATCTCTTTCCCTATTGTTGAGAGAACCTCATTGTCTCTTTTATATGAGCTTGCCTTTGGTGGAGGATTGAAGTGGTGGAGGCCCAGTTGGAAGGAACTTGGTTTCTTGGTTTTGAATC
This sequence comes from Picea abies, assembly GCA_900067695.1. Taxonomy (NCBI): domain Eukaryota; kingdom Viridiplantae; phylum Streptophyta; class Pinopsida; order Pinales; family Pinaceae; genus Picea; species Picea abies. Next base: position 7,796 of record CBVK0101272399.1, on the reverse strand, counting down.
GTGCCGACATGGAAGTTTGTAATGTTTTCGCTTCTACTGATCATTTATTAATAGAAATACTCCTTTCTTGTCCAATTGGTATCGTGAAAATATATGATTATTATCCATGGGCATATTTGTAATGTGTATTAATGGATTATGTTATCTAATGTGCTAACCCCTTTATATTATCACTATATACTTGCTCTGCTTTTTTGTTGAGAACTTGTTGCATGTACAAAGATTTGGGTCAAAGTACTCAACAGTGGAACATCATCAAATGTTGGAACGAGGTAGGCTTCTTTCTTATCTCGCTTGCACATTGGTTTATATAGCATACGTTGGAATTGAGTAGATTTCTGCAGTCATACCTGTCTGTTGTGGTTTACCCTAACCATAGAGAGTTTTTCCCTTGTAACAGAATTGGAGACTCCACTAGGGAAAGATCTTCTTTCTAAGGGTTGAAGTACTTTTTCTCCTTGCATTGCTCTTTTTCCTTTGTGTTTCTTGTCGTATCACTACTTGACAGATTTTGTTCACTCTAGGTCTGCGTTTTCATCCTTTTGCACTTGCCCAGCCTTGTTTTCAAGCCTGTACGCGCCTTTTGCCTTGACAGTCACGTATACACGCGTGTTGTCGCACTGCAAGCTGTGTATATATGCACTATTTTCCTGAACAGTTGCGTATACCACTTTTCCTTTCCTATTTTCTTGGTTTTATGATTGTTGGGTGGGATTTGATGATTGTTGAGCCTTCTTAGGTCTCTATAGTGCCTGTTGAGCTTCTCTAGGTTGACAGGAAACCTGTTTGGAGTTGAATTTTTGGGCGTAGTCTTTCTCATCGTTTTTCATTTTTGATTTGTCCTTGAACTTTGGGTTGTTGCTTGGCTACTTGGTATTCTGGTTGAGTCATTTTGTTTATACACAATAGAATTTATATATCATGTTGCTTTTCAGTCCATGCATTTTCTCTTTAATATATTGAAAATACAAAAAAATAGGCATTTTACATTACTTGGCATTTTTGTCTTCTAAATCTTTATCATTAGCTTAGTGCATTTAGTGAAAGATTGCATTTTACTTTTGAATCGCAGAGTTGAAATTGAAAATTGCATTCTTTTTATACGCATGTCATTCATTGAAAAACTAAAATTAGACTTTTCATTATATTTATATTTATTTTCTTGCAGAGTCATAATATCATGAGTTTCACTTCCATACCCTTTTGAGTAATCACGGCCAATAAAATTTATGCTTTAAACTAAACTTATTTAGTCACGATTTTATTTTTAGGGTGCACAAACTAGTCTAGGATTTAGTGCCTTGGAATAGGATTTTGTGAGTAAACTTCTCCAAGGCAATTAAATCAACATATGTGTCTAAGACAAGGAGTTGAGAAGTCCATTGTATAATTGATAAGATCAGGAGGCTCCGCTCACATCGGAGTTAATCACGAGGTTGCACGAAGTTAGTTGAAGGGATAACCCTCAGATACTCGCCTAGCGTTAGACATATTTTTGTGGATTTATTCGTATTTGGGGATCTTGGTAGTACCCATACCTCTGTGAGAGGTGGTGCTTTCAAGGTTTCGGGCCTTTTCTACCCTGCCCATACGGTAATCCAGACTTACGACTCCTCGCTTGTGCATCGGTTATACAGTGTTTTATTAGTTGCTTGACTTAGGTATCTCATAGGTTACTTGCAGGGGTTATTCTGCTTGTACGTTGGGTCAGATAGGGTTTGGACAACACACAACCATTATAGAAAATTACCTCTCCGGGGGGATCTGACCGACTGGTTGTTAAGCCCACGAGGGCCCCTATAATTGATTTTGTTACCTCTAAACTTTAGCTGGGAGTCTCAGGTCCCTCTTCGATGAGACATACCTTCTTTAGCGAGGGAGGTCACTCAACCACTTTAGCCTGTTTGCATGCATATTGGTCGTTTGACTTTTGGTATGCTCTTTGACTACTAGTTGGCCTTAGAAGTATTTTTTGGGTGTCATCATCATGGATAGCAGAGTTTCTTTTGCTCCCTCATTTACTGCTACCCATCCCATGATACCTACTCATTTCATGGGGACGGATCCTTCCGCTTTTCACAATGGTTTGCAGAACTATAACACTCAGTACGCACCTTGGGTCTCTAGTCATTTTTCTGTTGATATGCCTTCACCCATGCAATCCTCTCCCTAGCCCACGTATATGAATCCTAGCATTGGATCAGGGGGCACCATGGCTCCGATGCCTAATTCTTCATTTGATATGAGTCATGTTACCATGGGAAGTTGGAACCTTCCCCCTTATGGATCCAATGCTAGCTATGCTCTTCCAGGAGCTAGTGCTCAGATGGGTGCTTATCCCACTTATTACACCCCATCTATGTATCTTTCATCTACCATGTCGGCTCCGTCGAACACTTTTTCCATGACAGGCCCTCAAGTACCTCCAGGTATTTCGTATGGGGAAAATCAATTTTATGGTTCGGGCTACCATCTTTATGGGACCCCTTTCACAAGGGGGCAACATATATCATCACTCAAATAATTCTTATCCTACCTCGGTCTCTTTGTAGACCTCTGTGATGATGCCCGTCTAAACCTCTTCGGACCATTTTGGCGTAAGCCACCACCTTTCTGGGAAAGGACAGGGGGTACACCAGGATCCTTCCTGGCTTGCAATGTTTCAAAACTAATCTTTCCCCAGACCTTGGCATCAAATGCCACAATCTACCGCTAGCCCAGTCAGTGTCAGTCATACTAGTGCTCCATCACCCACCTTTGCCAGTCACATCAGAGATGGGTCAACATTTTCTACAAATTATGTCGATAGCTCGCACCCAACCTTTGCCAATTATGTTGGGGGCACCACCCTTTTCACCCCAAGTCACATCCGTGTCACATCTCCAACCTCTATTCATCATATAGAAGAAGACTCCCTTACCTTTGCCAGTCATGACGAGAGCGTGTCACCAGCCATTGTCAACAACGTTGGGGGCATCGAGAGGCCTAGATGTCTCAGACGTAAGCCTAAATTCCTTTGCAGAACTTGTGAAGGAATTCATCTTACGTGTTTGTGTCTGGCTACTGCCAAGATACCGGAAGCATGGAGCTCTCCCAAGGGCCCATAAGATTCTGAGACATCTGTGGTTTCCCCACACCCTGTCCCTCCTTCGATCAACACAATGCTTTATTCTCCCAACCTCACCTCCTTTGTTGAGGGCAATGTGTCCCCTATCCATGTCGTCATGCATCCTCTTCAACCAAGAATTGAAGAGCGGGTCATACCATTGCAATATTTGGTCAATCCCACTCTCCTTGTAAAGGGCGATGCAACCTTCAGTCATGTCATCAACATTCTTAATCCTACTCCTTCTGAACGAGAGAGATTTATTCTTCCCCCAAATGCTCTCCCTCCAAGTCTTGACGAGGTTCCCTTCGATTGGGATGACCTGATGGGGCATCCCATACCCCCACCTATGTATTTTCCATTAAGAGACATTATTTGAACCATCATGGAGACTATATACTCCATTAGAACTTTCTCCTCCTCAACTTGGAGAGCCTTGGGTTTTACCGAGATTTTGTCAGGTATCCGTAAGATACTAACCTTCCGTAGAAGACCGGTACGAGAGCCTTGGCCTCTCCCTTTACATGTTGATTAGAACAACGTCACGAGTCTTAGTTAAGCTCTTTCCCGACTCGTCTAAAAAACGAAAATATTGCCGAGTGATTTATCCCTTTCACACTCGTTAAATTGGATTTGAAAGGTCACGAGTCTTAGTTAAGCTCTTTTTTGACTCGTTACCAAAAATAGAAAAGATCGTCGAGTGAACTTGTCTTTTTCACACTCATAAATTGGATTTGAAAAGACGTATATTTGGCACAACTTTATCCCTTTTTCACTCCAAGTAGACTAAAAGACATAGAAAATGACATTTTTTGGCGTTAAGTTGTGATTGCATCTCATGCCCTTGCTTGCAGTATTGAGCCTTTAGCCAGTTCTCTCTTTGCGTTATAAACTATTGCCTAAGCAATTTTTGCATCCTCAGCCAAGCAGAGCCTTGTTTATATCCCTCACAATTTGACACCCTATACCTTGGAGGGAACATCACCCCGAGTGTCCATCTCCTGCATGCATTTTCTTGCATTGAGCATAGGTACGTTCCATTGCTAGAACTAGTTTTTCTTACTTGTGACACTCGTTTCCTCCTCTGTATCATAGCATTCATTTGTTATGAAAAAACAAAAAAAGATGGGCGGGAAGGGAGTACTATATTATAATTGGTAGCAGTCATGTCGCCTTTGAACAAAGCACAAAATTATTGAGTCCCGGTGTCATCATAATTTTGGGTTTATCATGGCCTTAGGAAGTAGATCTCGTTACAGAGTTTTTCTCTACTGACTGGTTACTCTTCCAGTCCTTATAGAGAACATTATTGATGCCTCTTGCATCAAATAGTTACATCATTGAGTCTATGTTGTCGGAGTCTACCACATGTCTCATGCTCTTATTCAAAGGAAGTCTATCAACCTGTGTCAGCCATTCCTCATAACTCTTGACTTTGCATGTCGGCCATACCCTCAATTTGTCTCATAATCACATGATACTATGGTCTTACCATGCACCCTAGCCCTACTTTCATCATTGGTAGGTCACCTTGAACCCAACAGTCGACATTTCATCATTGGTCGGTGACTGGGTGGTTTCCCTTGTGTTCGACGACAAGACATCTATTTACACTTTGGGATTCGTGGAGTGTCTTGGATGCCATTAGCCTTATTGGTGGTTTCCTCGCCTTTGTCAACAGTTTTCATCATTGGATGCTATTCAGATGGTCTTTTTCATGTACCGCTTACATTTGGCACATGTGAAAGACACACATGGTCGTTGGTTCGTGAACATGTTCTTTGTCCGATCTCTACCAAATTATGAAGCTCTTGCTTTGGTCCTCGTGCTGACTGATGAGAGATGCCTCAATGCTCTCCTTTCAGCGGGTCTCTTTCCATCGACTTCAACTCATTTATTCTGGATCTGAGACCTAGAGTTTTATGAGTACCTTGAGACTTGCAGTCATTAGTGGCGGGATCTCTTGCCATTGATAGATGGGAATACATCAATGTCTCCTGATCAATGGATTACTCAGGTGTTCGACATCGACTCCTTTATTCACACTTGTAGGAATGTGCTTGATGCCTTGATACCTACTTTCATTATTGGTAGGTTGTCTCGTGTTTATTAATGGTATACCTCAATGACCTGTAATCAAATGATGTCTCATTGTGTTTGACCTTGACTCCTTTATTCACATGATGTAGACGTGCACCTTTGGCGGATGTGTAGAAGACTTGAAGACATCACTATGTGGCCACAACTTTCCTGAGCCGTTGCTTCCTTTTCATTGGACCAACACCTATTTGACTACAGTAATCATGAGACATCAGATTATACTCCATCGTATACATATATCTTTAGATTGGTTTTGAGACTGGTTCTATTGGGCCTTGTTCATGATTATGACAAATTTTGGCATATAACTGCATTTGTATTTGCCTATTCATGGCCACAGACACTTATTTGGTATATTTTCCACATGGATCTGCATTGTATTCTATTGGCAGCCATGTATGTAAAGTCAAAACAAAATGTAATTAGCAACTAGTCTTTCCAGCTGGGCTTACACCACTCCACTTTTGGGTTATTTATAATGTATTTCGGCCATCGCAGATTCTCCTCTGATCTCACACATTAGGGGGCATCTGTTATGGCAAGATTTGACTCAACATTGCTATCTTGCACATAGGGCCTTTTTCCATTTCCTTATGTAGACTTGTCATCCTTTTTTAATGAATCCAGAGCTAAAATACATATTTTTCCACATATACGCGCCCTATCCACTATACAACATGCGTATACACAGGCTTCTCCACTACAACCCGTGTACATCAGGATTTGTGCCAGAAAATACAAAAATGAATCCGGGTTTCCATGTCACGACAGGAGATCTCTGATCCTTGGCCTTCCATATATTGGAAACGTTCCGACTCGACTCTTTAGTTGCATTTTGAAGGCTATAATAACACAATTCCGAGCTATGGAAAAGAGGAGAAAGCATTCAACTTTGAGAGCAAAGTTACTCTGGAGAAATTTCTTCATATTGAGTCTGCATCCCTTTGTCCCTCAAGTCTGAACACAGTGTTCAACCCCCAAGCTATTTCCCTATTGTTGAGAGAACCTCATTGTCTCTTTTCTATGAGCTTGCCTTTGGTGGAGGATTGATGTGGTGGAGGCCCAGTTGGAAGGAACTTGGTTTCTTGGTTTCAAACCGTGCCGACACAGAAGTCTGTAATGTTTTTGCTTTTGCTGATCATTTATTAATAGAAATACTCCTTTCTTGTCCAATTGGTATCGTGCAAATATATGATTATTATCCATGGGAATATTTGTAATGTTTATTAATGGATTATGCTATCTAATGTGCTAACCCCTTTATATTATCACTATATATTTGCTCTGCTTGTTTGTTGAGAACTTGTTGTAGGTACAAAGCTGTGGGTCAAAGTACTCAACATTGGAACATCATCAAACGTTGGAACGAGGTAGGCGTCTTTCTTATCTCACTTGCACATTGGTTTATATAGCATATGTTGGAATTGAGTAGATTTCTGCAGTCATACCTGTCTATTGTGGTTTACCCTGGCCATAGAGAGTTTTTCCCTCGTAACAGAGTGTCGAGAGACCACATGACTATAAGTGTCCACTTGCATATAAGGAAGCTCTCTCTATCACCACAGTTTGGATCCATTGTCAACGCATCCACCACACCATCTAGCTTCTAGAAGGTACACAGGTCTTGCTCCATGATGTACAAGCCAGGTATTGTGGCAGGTAGTCACCCTAATTGATCTGGATGGATTTCCACACAGGGAAGGACTTTACTTTGTTCACCAAGTTGATTTGCAGAGTGGTAAAGATGGTGAATTTATGAGTTTTATTTTCTCATGCATTAGTGCTTTGTGAGAAAAAGGTCCCATGAATTTATTGTATGCTTTTATGAGATGCTCATGCATTTAATTATGCTTAATGAGCTTTTTAAAAACTCATACATTATTATTCACTTTTGATGTAAAATGATTAATACTTGTGAGTGAAATTAGACTCACGTATTTATCATTAAATTATAATTTTATGCGAGAAACCACCTCACACAAATTTGCCATTATTCTCAATTATAGGTTGAGAGAATCAAGGGCATGGATGAAGAGACTTTGGGTGGTTTTGAGACTTTTCCCATTATGTGCTTGAAGATAGTTTGAGATCCTACATTCATGGATCTTGTTTTTCCTCTTTTGTAATTAGATCCTATCATAGTGGATCTAAGAATTAATGTTATTTCTTAGGAGAGACTGAGGAAAAACTATATAATGCCTTATGTGAGCCCTTTGAAAGGGAAAGAGTAATGAAGAATTAATGAGTGGAGTGAGATCGGAAGAGCGATCCTACATTCATGGATCTTGTTTTTCCTCTTTTGTAATTAGATCCTATCATAGTGGATCTAAGAATTAATGTTATTTCTTAGGAGAGACTGAGGAAAAACTATATAATGCCTTATGTGAGCCCTTTGAAAGGGAAAGAGTAATGAAGAATTAATGAGTGGAGTTAGAGAGCCATAGTGCTACCACTCATAAATATTTGAGAGACTTATTCATGTAAGGAACTGTCCTTCTTGATGTATGGAGAGATATGAGTGTGAGTGGTCTTCTTAAATGCTCATTGAAGGAGAAGGCATCTCTTATGTAATCACTTATGAGAAGGTCCC
>CBVK0101272396.1:431-17672 GCA_900067695.1 Picea abies | reverse complement strand
TTGGAATAGACATGTGGTGAATTATCAAGTCCAGCACAACAGTTAGTTTTGACAAATGATGGAGAAAGGAGGTGTTTCAAAGGTTTTTGATGTCTTTAACAAAGGCAGAAAAGCAGGACACCTGGCCACATCAGCAAATTCGACTTGGTCTCCATTTGAGAATGATCCCTTAGCCTTGGGAGGCTGTTCTACACATCATCAACAATCAATTTAGACAAATCTGGGATTGACCTCATTTTGAGGAAGCATCCCACTTCTTTTGCAACTGAATTTTGACTTACTATTTTTAGCATAGCATATCCATGTTTTGAGGATCTGAAAACTGTTTGTAAAGGCTATAAAGCCCAGGAACTCAGTTTGAGAAAGGGTTCGATTCTGGATACAATAATACTCTTTGTACTTAGACTTTTCATTTGCTAATACAGATCACAGGTTTCTTTCCATTTTGGTGGCAGTTTTTCATATTTCTTCTTCACTGTTATATTGTTGTCAAACTTTGAATAGTTGTCATCCTATTGTTTGGTTCATGACATTATAATCAGTTCCTTTAGTTGTTTATTAGACCCTGCTTTGCACTGGTTTATGAACAATCTTTTCTTCATCCATTGAAAGCTATTTTACTGTTTAACCAATCTTGGAGAGCACTGTCTATTTGTTTATTATTTTGACGTCTGAATGCCATAGTTGAATTGAGTTATCCCATTGATCCACTTTTACAAAATACAAAAAAATTCATTTCTTAAGTTACCAAGCACCTTTGGTCTGCAACCACAAAGGGTTTCTTGGAGTGATAACACTACCATCACGATGAACATCTCTCAAATTCCTGGAAAAATCGAAAACATATATATTGGTGTGGATTTTTCGCTTGAAGAAATTCAGATCTACACTGATCTCTTCAAATAATTTCATGCCATATTCACTTCTTCATATGAAGAGATTCCATGGATCGACCCTAGAATTGTTGAACATGAGATAAATACTTATCCGTATGATAGATATTTTTCGACAATTTCGTAGAGCTATTAATCCTAGGAAGGCCCCTGCTATTAAGGAAGAGGTAGAGAAGCTATGCAATAATGGTTTCATATACCCGATTTTGTTGACCGAATGGGTTTCCAACCTCATTCCTGTGAATAAGAAACAAGTAACCATCCACGTATGTATGGATTTTTGAGACATGAACAAGGCTTGTGCTAAAGAAAACTTCCCAACTTCTTTCATTGACCAAATTCTTGATGACTGTACGAGAAGCAATTTTTTTTCTTTTATGGATGGTTTTTCAAGATATAATCAAATTCAAATAAAACATGGGGATCAACACAAGACAATGTTTATTTATCCATGGGGTACTTTTTCATATCGGAAAATTCTTTTCAACCAAAATGTCGGAGCAACCTTCAAATGCACCATGACCTTTTCTTTTCATGATATCAAACATATTTTTGAAGCTTACCTCAATAATTGCATTCCTCACTCTCACAAGAGAGTGGATCACTCCACTCACCTTCGACTAGTATTTGAGAGATGTCATTATTATCGCATTCATTTTAACCCTCAAAAGTGCATCGTTTGCGTTAGTTCTATTTGTATCTTAGGATTGTTAGTCTCTGAGCATGGGATCATGGTGGATCCTATGAAGGTTGAGGCAATACTTCAATTTCCTCCCCCATGCAACATTCGACAACTTTAGGGTTTACAAGGGAAGGATAACTTCTTGCGTTAGTTCATAGTAAACGATGCCAATTTAACTAAGGGTTTCATGCATCTTTTGAAGAAAGATACTCTATTTATATGGGATGAGTGAGACCAGGAATCTTTTGATGCTCTTAAGAAAGCCTTGGTATCAGTGCCTCTATTGAAGCCTCTAGACTACAATAGAGACTATTTGATTTATATCGCCACATTCGAAGGGGTGGTTGGTATGGTTCTGGTTCAGGTGAACAATGACCTTCATGGGCACATTGTCTATTATCCTAGTCAAAATTAGTTGGTCTGGAACTTACATACTATCATGTAGAGAAACTAGCCTTGGTCGTTGTACATGCATTTCAAAGATTACAACATTATATATTATTTTGAAAAATTACCATAGTTTCAGATATCAATCTATTTCATTACATCCTTACCAAACATATCATAGGGGAAAAAACAATAAGTGGATTGTTATTTTGCAATAATTTGATCTCTATTTTTCTTTGGTGAAGTCTAGGAAATCACTAGTTTTTGTCTGGGTTATATCAAACTTCCCTCGACTAGATGAGGACATTATTCATGGTGATTTGTTCACAGATGGACATATATTCCTTATCTCATATTCGGACCCCTGATATGGAGACATTCTATTTTTTCTTCAAACCTTGAATCTATCCTAGCATCTGTCAAGAGACAATCGAAGACGTATACATTATCAAGAAAAAAACTACCTTATCATTAGTGAAGCTTTGTATCATCGAGGAGTAGATAGTATTTTGTGTCGTTGCTTGAATCATGAGGAAGCTAAGTTGATTCTCAATGAATTTCACAGTGGGGCTTGTGGTGGTCATTTATCTGGGCTTGCGACAACCCAAAAAAAATTTCGAGTTTTTTCTTTTTGGCTGTCAATTTTTAAAGATTGTATGGACTATAACCCAACTTCACCAAGGGGGGGTGATCCAAATTATTTTCGACACGAAATGCGAGTGGAGATATAATAAATAAATGCACAGAGATATCACGTATATCCAATAATATAATATAAATATATCAAAGATGCAATCATAAACACAGAGATACAGTAATACATGATTTCTATCAATGAAAAAAATGTACAGAGACTATAAAAATACAGAGTGAAAGACTCGCTAGAATGGTGGCATCTTATCTCTGAGAAGAGATGTGATGACTACTCGCATTCGCAAGAAGATCATTACAATGAGGCTCTGAAGGCATTTTTACAATAAACAGAAAAGCCAAAAATCCTAGACATCTAAAAATCCTAACCCTAGGAGATGAAGCGCCAAAAGTCATGTGGGCCCCGTTTGGGTAAGTTAGTACATCAACTTCCCAGGGTCGTAACTTTTGCATACTACCTTCATTTTAGGCATATGATAGCTCATTGGAAAGGTATCACGGTGGAGATTCATTTTGGGTGCTCAATAATTCCTTTGGCTATCATTGAGAACCTCAATCTCAAAAAACCTTCATTTAGGCCCTCAAAATGGCCCTGGAAGTTAAAACTTGCTAAAAATAGTAAATTGCCAAAATTGCCAGAAACTATTTTGAGCTAGTCGGAAAAGGTGGGTGGCAACCGATATCCACCTAGATCAATCCTCCTTCCTTAGGAATAAATGGTATCTATTGCATTGAGTTCCCGGGGGAGAGGGAAAAGCTTTTTCTGGATCTGCATCTTGGTGAGTTGCTTGTATTGTTGGAGACGTCGCACTGCTTAGTTTGCGAAAGTCTGTCATGAAACTGTTGAAGCTGAGGTTGTTCAAAAAGTCGAGCTACATGAGAGGAAGGTGTGAAGAAGGAATATTTGCATTTTTTTGCAACATTGTCGACCTGCTTCTGTTGGATAGAAGGTGCGGGGGGTGAGGCTATAGTAGTTGCAGTTTCCTTTTGTTCCCCTTTGAACAAATTGTGAAGAAGTTGAATTTTGCAGTATGATATACTACCTTGCGACACTTTTTAGGTGGAACAATAGTTGTAACTACCTCTGGTATTCTTTAGAGATTACACCCCAAAGTAAAAATGACACTATTAGGTCGAGACTCATAAACAACATGGCATCTCCACATATATGGTTGGCCCAAGAGAACATCACAGACATCCAGTGGGGAAAAATCACATAATACCTCATCCTTGAAGGGTTGGATGCCATATGACAATCGACATTGTTGGCTAACACAGATATCTTTTCCATGCCGAAGCCACCTGATGTTGTATGGTTGCTGGTGTGGTGTTGTTGCAATCCCAACTGTTTGACGACCTCTACTGAGATGAGGTTTTTCTGGCTTTCGCTATCAACAATAAAATGAAGCAGGGTCCCCTTCACCCACATCTATGAATTAAAAAGGCACTCCCCCTCTTTAGGATCTGTTGGTTCTTCTGGTTGAAATGTTACGGTCATGACAATAGCAGTGGGGTCTATGTCAATGATTTGTCCTTTACCAGTATTTTTAGAATCAGATTTTGAATTAGGGTTCAACTCCTTTTCTTTGATCTCATCCACCAATGACTGTTTTCAGCGACATTCATCGTTGTTGTGCCAGGGGATTTTGTGGAAATCACACCATTTTCTGGTGTCCTTCTTTGTCTTCTTGTGATCCTTCTTTTCCTGTGTCTCTGACTGGTTTTCGGGAGACTATTTGTTAGGGCCGTCTTTGTCATACTTTGGTTGTTGTGGATTTGCATACCCGAATTCCCGTTTGTTCTAGTGCTTAAATTTTTGTTCAATTTTAACAACATATCGATAAGCAACATCAAATGATGAGATGTCCAGAAAATCCATTTCAATCTGGATGTATCTGTGTAGAGCCCGACAGTATTTTAGAACCAAATGTCGTTCGGAGTCTTTGATACCTAGCTTGGTGTGCAAGGTATGGAAGGTATTGCTGAACTCCATAACTGCTTGGCCCCTCTCTTTCCACAGTGTGATCCATCTCATGTGATGGTCCTCATAGTTTCCAATAGGGTAATACTGTTCCTCAAAATGGCCCTGGAAGTTAAAACGTGCTAAAAATAGTAAATTGCCAAAATTTCCAGAAACTGTTTTGAGCTAGTCGAAAAAGGTGGGTGGCCATCGATATCCACCTGTATCAATCCTCCCTCCTTAGGAAGAAATGGTCTCCATTGTGTTGAGTTCCTAGGGGAGATGGAAAAGTGTTTATTGGATCTACATCTTGGTGAGCTGCTTGTATTGTTGGAGACGTCGCGCTGCTTAGTTTGTGGAAGTCTATCATGAACTTATTGAAGTTGAGGCTATTCAAAAAGTTGAGCTACATGAGAGGAAGGTGTACAGAAGGAATATTTGTGCTTTGCTACAACCTTGTCAACTTGCTTGTGTTGAATAGAAGGTGTAGGGGGTGAGGCTGTAGTGGTTGCAATGTCCTTTTTTCCCCCTTTTGAGCATATTGTGAAGAAGATGAATTTTGCAGTATGAGATACTACCTTGCGAAACTTTTTAGGTGGAACAATAGTTGGAACTACCTCTGGTATTCTATCGAGATGACCCCCCAAAGTAACAATTACACTACGGGTTAAGGACTCATAAACAACATGGTGTCTCCACATATATGGTTGGCCCAAGAGGACATCACAAACATCCAGTGGGGCAACATCACATAATACCTTATCCTTGATGGGTTGGATGCCTTATGAAAATAGGCACTATTGGCTGAAACAGATATCTTTTCCTTGTTGAAGCCATCCAATGTTGTATGGCTACGGGTGTGGTGTTGTCGACAATCCCAACTGTTTGACAACCTCCCCTGAGATGAGGTTTTTCTAGCTTCTGCTATAAACAATAAAATGTAGCGAGGTCCCCTTCACCCACATATGTGAATGAAGAAGGTGCTCCCCCTCTTCAAGATCTGTTGTTTCTTATGGTTGAATTGCTACGGTCGTGACAATAGCAGAGGGGTCTGTGTTAATGATCTGTCCTTTACCAGTATTTTCAGAATCAGACTCTGAATCAAGGTTCGGCTCCTTTTCTTTGATCTCAGCCACCAATGACTATTTTGAGCGATAGTCATCGGTGTTGTTCCAGGGGCTTTTATGGAAATCACACCATTTTCAGTGTCCTTCTTTGTCTTCCCCTGACCCTTCTTTTCCTGTGTCTTGGACGGGTTTTTGGGAGACTGTTTGTTAGGGCCGTATTTTTCATACTTTGGTTGTTGCGGATTTGAAGACCCAAATTCCCATATGTTCTAGTGCTTAAATTTCTCCTCAATTTTATCAGGATATCGATAAGCATCATCAAGTGATGAGATGTCTAGAAAATCCATTTTAGTTTGGATGTATCTGTGTAGAGCCCGATGATATTTTAGAACCAAATGTCATTCGGAGTCTTTGATACTCAGCTTGATGTACAAGGTATGGAAGGTATTGGTGAACTATGGAACTTCTTGGACCCTCTCTTGCTACAGTGTGGTCCATCTCATGTACTGGTCCTCATAGTTTACAGCAGGGTAATACTATTCCTTTACTGCATCCACAAAAAAATCCCAAGTGGGATCGACCCCATATATTCTAGACTCCTCTATGGAACTTTGATCCCAGTAAGTTCCCCACCAATGTTTGACATGGGGGAGAGCTCTAAGGAGTGCAAAGGTGATCTTTTCTTTATCAAAAAAATTGTGACCAGAGAAATAACCTTCTAGTAGAGTTAACCATTTTTCTAGGGCGTTTGCATCTATCTATCCTTCAAATACAGGAATATCAAAATTAACTTGTACCTTGAAAGGTGAGGTGCCTCCAAAGTGGCTGCTTGATGAATATACACCTGATGTTATCGATAGGCGTTGAAGGATCTTGGAAAAATTCTCCATCATTTCATCCCTCTGTCGCGTGAGAGCTTGCTCAAGCAACAGATTGATAGGATCGTCTGCTCCATTGTTTTTCTTTTCTTCCGCCATTGAGGGTTTCTTGGGTGTGCAAGAGAAATTTTCTTCAAGAGAGACAAGTTCAAGACCCAACTTGCTATACTCAGACCTCGTCGGGAACATGCACTGAAAAAATGATCAAGAGCAGCCTGCTTTGATACCACTGATCTGGATTATTTTTGGCACGAAATGAGAGTGGAGATATAATAAAGAAATGCATAGAGATATCGTTTATATCCAATAATATAAAAGAAATATATCAGAGATGCAACCATAAACACAGAGATACAGTAATATATGATTTCTATTAATGAAAGAAATGTACAGAGACTATAAAAATACAGAGTGAAAGACTCACTAGAATGGTGGAACCTTATCTCTGAGAAGAGATGTGATGGCTACTCGCATTCGCAAGAATATCATTACAATGAGGCTCTGAAGGCCTTTTTACAATAAATAGGAATTTAAAAAACCCTAGATATCTGAAAACCCTAACCCTAGGAGATGAAGCGCCAAATGTCATGTGGGCCCCGTTTGTGTAAGTTAGTACATCAACTTCCCTGGGTCGTAACTTTTGCATACGATCTCCATTTTAGGCATATGATAGCTCACTGCAAAGGTATCATTGAGGATATTCATTGTGGGGGTTCAATCATGATTTTGGATATCATTGATAACATCGATCTCAAAAAACCTTCATTTAGGCCCTCAAAATGGCCCTGGAAGTTAAAACCTACTAAAAATAGTAAATTGCCAAAATTTCCAGAAACTATTTTGAGCTAGTTGGAAAAGGTGGATGGCCACCGATATCCACCTAGATCGATACTCCCTCCTTAGGAAACAATGGTATCCATTGTGTTGAGTTCCCGGGGGAGAGGGAAAAGCGTTTGCTGGATCTGCATCTTGGTGAGCTATTTGTATTGTTGGATATCTCACACTGCTTAGTTTGCGGAAGTCTGTCACGAACCTATTGAAGCTGAGGATATTAAACAAGTTGAGATACATGAGAGGAAGGCATGCAAAAGGAATATTTTTTCTTTGCTACAACCTTGTCAACCTGCTTCTATTGGATAGAAGGTGCAGGGGGCAAGGTTGTAGTGGTTGCAGTGTCCTTTTGTTCCCCTTTTGAACAGATTGTGAAGAAGTTGAATTTTTCAGTATGAGATACTACCTTGCGACACTTTTTATGTGGAACAATAGTTAGAACTACCTCTGGTATTCTGTAGAGATGACTCCCCAAAGTAACAATGACATTACGGGGTTGAGACTCATAAACAACATGGCATCTCCACATATATGGTTGGCCCAAGAGAACATCACAAACATCCAGTGGAGAAACATCACATAATACCTCATCCTTGAAGGGTTGGATGCTATATGACAATAGACACTATTGGCTGACACGGAGATATCATCCTTGTCAAAGCCACTCGATGTTGTATGGTTGCGAGTGTGGTGTTATCGACAATCCCAACTGTTTGACGACATCTATTGAGATGAGATTTTTCTGGCTTCCGCTATCAACAATAAAATGTAACGAGGTCCCCTTCACCCACACTTGTGAATCAAAGAGATGCTCCCCCTCTTCAGGATCTATTGGTTCTTCTGGTTGAATTGATGTGATCATGACAATAGTAGTGTGGTCTGCGTCAATGATCTGTCCTTTACTAGTATTTTTAGAAACAGATTATGAATCAGGGTTCGACTCCTTTTCTTTGATCTTGGCCACCAATGAATGTTTTGAGTGACATTCATCGGTGTTGTGCCAGGGGATTTTGTGAAAATCACACCATTTTCCGGTGTCCTTTGTCTTCTCGTGACCCTTCTTTTTCTGTGTCTTGGACTGTTTTTCAGGAGAATGTTTGTTAGGGCCATCTTTTTCATACTTTGGTTGTTGAGGATTTGTAGACCCAAATTTTTGTTTGTTCTGGTGCTTAAATTTCTTCTCAATTTTAACAACATATCGATAAGCAACATCGAGTAATGAGATCTCCAGAAAATCTATTTTAGTCTAGATGTATCTGTGTAGAGCCGCACGGTATTTTAGAACCAAATGTCATTCAGAGTCTTTGATACCCATCTTGGTGCACAAGGTATGGAAGGTATTAGTGAACTCTTGAACTTATTGGTCCCTCTCTTGCTACAGTGTGGTCCATCGTATGTACTAGTCCTCATAGTTTCCAATAGGGTAATACTGTTCATTTACCACATCCACAAAAAAATCCCAAGTGGGATAGGCCCCATATATTCCAGACCCCTCTATGGAACTTTTCTCCTAGTAAATTTCCCACCAATGTTTGAAATGAGGGAGATATTTAAGGAGTGCAAAGGTGATCTTTTCTTTGTCAGAAAAATTGTGAACAAGGAAATAACCTTCTAGCAGAGTTAACCATTTTTCTAGGGCTTCTGCA
Organism: Picea abies; assembly: GCA_900067695.1. NCBI lineage: Eukaryota > Viridiplantae > Streptophyta > Pinopsida > Pinales > Pinaceae > Picea > Picea abies. The sequence goes on along the minus strand of CBVK0101272396.1, from coordinate 8,677 downwards.
TCTATATGTCCTTCAAATACAAAAATATCAAAATTAACTTGTACCTTGAAAAGAGAGGTTCCTCCAAAGTGGCCTCTTGATGAATATGCATCTGATGCTATCGACAGGTGTTGAAGGATGTGGGCAAAATTCTCCATCATTTCCTCCCTTTGTCACGTGAGAGTTTTCTCAAGCAACAGATTGATAGGATCTTTTTCTCCGTCATTTTTCTTTTCTTCCACCATTGAGGGTTTCTTGGGTGTGCGAGAGAGATTGTCTTCAAGAGAGACAAGATCGAGACCCAAATTTCTATACTCGGACCTTGTCAGGGACATGCACTGAAAAAATGATCAAGAGCAGCCTGCTCTAATACCACTGATCCAGATTATTTTCGGCATGAAATGAGAGTAGAGATATAATAAAGAAATTCACAAAGATATCACATATATCCAATAATATAACATAAATATATCAAATATGCAACCATAAACATGGAGATACAGTAATACACGATTTCTATTAAAGAAATAAATGTATAGAGACTGTAAAAATACAAAGTGAAAAGCTTGTTAGAATGGTGGTAGCTTATTTATGAGAAGATATGTGACGGCTACTCGCATTCACAAGAAGATCATTACAATGAGGCTTTGAAGGCCTTTTTACAATAAACGGGAATTCCAAAAACCCTAGATATCTTAAAACCATAACCCTAGTAGATGAAGCGCCAAAAGTGATGTGGACCACGTTTGGGTAAGTTAGTACATCAAATTCTCGGGGTCGTAACTTTTGCATACGATCTTCATTTTAGGCGTATGATAGCTCGTTGGAAAGGTATCATAAAGGAGATTAATTTTGGGGGCTCAATCATGCTTTTGGTTATCATTGTGAACCTCAATCTCAAAAAACCTTCATTTAGGCCCTCAAAATGGCCCTAGAAGTTAAAACCTGCTAAAAATAGTAAATTGCCAAAATTGCCAGAAACTGTTTTGAGCCAGTTGGAGAAGGTGGATGGCCACTGATATCCACCTGGATCAATCCTCCCTCCTTAGGAATAAATGGTCTCCATTTCGTTGAGTTCCCGATGGAGAGGGAAAAACATTTGTTGGATCTGCATCTTGGTGAGCTGTTTGTATTGTTGGAGACATCGCGCTCCATAGTTTGCGGAAGTTTGTCATGAACCTGTTGAAGCTAAGGTTGTTCAAAAAGTCAATATACATGAGAGAAAGGTGTGAAGAAGGAATCTTTTCAATTTGTTGTAGCCTTGTCGACCTGCTTCTGTTGGATAGAAGGTGCAGGGGGCGAGGTTGTAGTGGTTGCAGTGTCCTTTTGTTCCCCTTTTGAACAGACTGTGAAGAAGTTGAATTTTACAGTATGAGATACTATCTTGCGACACTTTTTAGGTGGAACAATAGTTGGAACTACCTCTAGTATTTTGTAGATATGACCCCCCAAAGTAAAAATGACACTATGGGGTTGAGACTCATAAACAACATGGCATCTCCACATATATGGTTGGCCCAAGAGAACATCACAGACATCCAGTGGGGAAACATCACAAAATACCTCATCCTTGAAGGGTTGGATGCCATATGAAAATCGACACTGTTGGCTGCAAGGAGATCTCATCCTGGCTGAAGCCAACCGATGTTGTATGGTTGCGGGTGTGGTGTTGTCGACAATCCCAACTGTTTGACGTCCTCTGCTGAGATGAGATTTTTCTGCTTTCTACTATCAACAATAAAATGTAGCGGGGTCCCTTCACCCACATCTATGAATGAAAACGGTGCTCCCCATATTCAGGATCGGTTGGTTCTTGTGATTGAATTGCTGCGGTGGAAACAATAGTAGTGTGGTCTGCGTCAATGATCTATCCTTTACCAGTATTTTCAGAATCAGATTTCGAATCAGGGTTGGGTTCCTTTTCTTTGATCTCGGCCACCAATGATTTTTTTGAGTGAAATTCATCAGTGTTTTGCCAGGGTATTTTGCGGAAATCACAACATTTTACGGTGTCCTTTTTTTCTCATGACGCTTCTTTTCCTGTGTCTTGGACTGGTTTTTAGGATATTTTTTGTTAGGGCCATCTTTGTCATGCTTTGGTTATTGTAGATTTGCAGACCCAAATTCCTGTTTGTTCTGGTGCTTAAATTTCTGATCAATTTTAGTAGCATATTGATAAGCAACACTGAGTGATGAGATGTACAGAAAATCCATTTTAGTCTGGATGTATCTGTGTAGAGCCACACGGTATTTTAGGACCAAATGTTGTTTGGAGTCTTTGATACCCATCTTGGTGCAAAAGGTATGGAAGGTATTCATGAACTCCTGAAATTCTTGGCCCCTCTCTTACTGCAGTGTATTCCATCTCATGTACTAGTCCTCATAGTTTCCAACAGGGTAATACTATTCCTTTACTGCATCCACAAAAACATCCAAAGTGGGATCGACCCCATATATTCCAGACTCCTTCATGGAACTTTTCTCCCAGTAAGCTTCCCACCAATGTTTGACACGGTGGAGAGCTTTAAGGAGTGCGAAGGTGATATTTTCTTTGTCGGAAGAATTATGAATAGAGAAATACCCTTCTAGTAGAGTTAACCATTTTTCTAGGGCTTCTGCATCTATTTGTCCTTCAAATATAGGAATATCAAAATTAACTTGTACCTTGAAAGGAAAGGTGCCTCCAAAGTGGCCGCTTGATGAAGATGTGTCTGATGCTATCGGCAGGTGTTGAAGGATGTGGGAAAAATTCTCCATCATTTCGTCCCTCTGTCACGTGAGAGCTTGCTCAAGCAACAGATTGATAGGATTGTTTGCTCTGTCATTTTTATTTTCTTCCACCATTGAGGGTTTCGTGGGTGTGAAAGAGTGATTGTCTTCAAGAGAGACAATATCTATACCCAACTTACTATACCCAAACCTCGTTGGGGACATGCACTGAAAAAAAGATCAAGAGTAGCCTGCTCTGATACCACTGATCTGGATTATTTTCGGCACAAAATGAGAGCGGAGATATAATAAAGAAATGCACAGAGATATCGCATATATCCAATAATATAACAAAAATATATTAGAGATGCAACCATAAACACAGAGATACAATAATACATGATTTCTATTAATGAAAGAAATGTACAGAGACTGTAAAAATACAGAGTGAAAGACTAGAGACTGTAAAAATACAGAGTGAAAGACTCGCTAGAATGGTGGCAGCTTATTTCTGAGAAGAGATGTGACAGCTACTCGCATTCGCAAGAAGATAATTACAATGAGGCTCTGAAGGCCTTTTTACAATAAACAGGAATTCCAAAAACCCTATACATCCAAAAACGCTAACCCTAGGAGATGAAGCGCCAAAAGTCATGTGGGCCCCATTTGGGTAAGTTAGTACATAAACTTCCAGGGGTTGTAACTTTTGCATATGATCTTCGTTTTAGGTGTATGATAGCTCACTAGAAAGGTATAATCGAGGAGATTCATTTTGGGGGCTCAATAATTCCTTCGATTATCATTGAGAACCCTGATCTCAAAAAACCTTCATTTAGGCCCTCAAAATGGCCCTGGAAGTTAAAACCTGCTAAAAATAGTAAATTGCCAAAATTGCCAGAAAATGTTTCAAACCAGTCGGAAAAGGTGGGTGGCCACCGATATCCACCTAGATCAATCCTCCCTCCTTAGGAAGCAATGGTCTCCATTAGGTTGAGTTCCCGTGGGAGAGAGAAAAGCGTTTGTTGGATCTGTACCTTGGTGAGTTGCTTGTATTGTTGAAGACGCCACGTTGCTTAGTTTGTGAAAGTCTGTCATGAACCTATTGAAGATGAGGTTGTTAAAAAAGTTGAGGTACATGAGAGGAAGGCATGCGAAAGGAATCTTTGCGCTTTGTTGCAACCTTGTCGACCTACTTCTGTTGGATAGAAGGTGCAGGGGGCGAGGCTGTAGTGGTTGCAGTGTCCTTCTGTTCCCCTTTTGAACAGATTTTGAAGAAGCTAAATTTTGCAATATGAGATACTACCTTGCGACACTTTTTAGGTGGAACAATAGTTGGAACTACCTCTGGTATTCTGTAGAGATGACCCCCCAAAGTAACAATGACACTACGGGGTCGAGACTCATAAACAACACGGCATCTCTACATATATGGTTTTCCCAAGAGAACATCATAGACATCCAGTGAGGAAACATCACATAATACCTCATCATTGAAGGGTTGGATGTTGTATGACAATCGACATTTTTGTTTGACATGGAGATCATGTCCTTGCCGAAGCCACCCAATGTTGTATGGTTGTGGGTGTAGTGTTGTAGACAATCCCAACTGTTTGACGACCTTTGTTGAGATGAGGTTTTTCTGGCTTTCTCTATCAACAATAAAATGTAGTGGGGTGCCCTTCACCCACATCTATGAATGAAAAAGTCACTCCCCCTCTTCAGGATCTATTGGTTCTTCTGGTTGAATTATGGCGGTCGCGAAAATAGTAGTGGGGTCTCTGTCAATGATCTTTCCTTTACCAGTATTTTCAGAATCAAATTCAGAATCAGGGTTTGACTCCTTTTCTTTGATCTTGACCACCAATAACTGGCTTGAGAGAAATTCATTGGAAAGCCAGGGGATTTTGTGGAAATCACACCATTTTTCGGTGTCCTTCTTTGTCTTTCCGTGACACTTATTTTCCTATGTCTTGGATTGGTTTTTGGGAGACTGTTTGTTAGGGCCATCTTTGTCATACTTTGGTTGTTGTGGATTTGCAGATCCAAATTCCCGTTTGTTCTAGTGCTTAAATTTATCCTCAATTTTAACAGCATATCGATAAGAAACATCAAGTGATGAGATGTCCACAGAATCCATTTCAGTCTAGATCTATCTATGTAGAGCCCCACGGTATTTTAGAACCAAATGTCATTCGGAGTCTTTGATACCTAGCTTGGTGTGCAAGGTATGGAAGGTATTGGTGAACTCTAGAACTGCTTGGCCCCTCTCTTTCCACAGTGTGGTCCATCTCATGTACTGGTCCTCATAGTTTCCAACAGGGTAATACTATTCCTTTACTGCATCCACAAAAAAATCCCAAGTGGGATTGACCCCATATATTCCAGACTCCTCTATGGAACTTTGCTCCCAGTAAGTTTCCCACCAATGTTTGACATGGGGGAGATCTTTAAGGAGTGAAAAGGTGATATTTTCTTTGTCGAAAAAATATTGAATAGAGCAATAACCTTCTAGTAGAGTTAACCATTTTTCTAGGGATTTTGCATCTATCTGTCCTTCAAATACAGGAATATAAAAATTAACTTGTACCTTGAAAGTTGAGGTGCCTCCAAAGTGGTCTCTTGATGAATATGCGCCTGATGTTATCAACAGACATTGAAAGATGTGGGAAAAATTCTCCATCATTTCGTCCCTTTGACACGTGAGAGCTTGCTCAAGCAACAGATTGATAGGATCGTCTGCTCCATCGTTTTTCTTTTCTTCCCCCATTGAGGGTTTCTTGGGTGTGTGAGAGCCATTGTCTTCAAGGGAGACAAGCTCGAGACCCAAATTGCTATACTCAGACCTTGTTTGGGACATGCACTGAAAAACGATCAAGAGCGGCCTACTCTGATACCACTGATCCAAATTATTTTTGGCACAAAAGGGATGTGGAGATATAATAAATAAATGCATAGAGATATTGCATATATCTAATAATATAACAGAAATATATCAGGGATGCAACCATAAACACAGAGATACAGTAATACATGATTTCTATTAATGAAAGAAATGTACATAGACTATAAAAATACAGAGTGAAAGTCTCGCTAGAATGGTGGTAGCTTATCTTTGAGAAGAGATGTGATGGCTACTCGCATTTGCAGGAAGATCATTATAATGAGGATCTGAAGGCATTTTTACAATAAACAAAAATTCCAAAAACCCTATACATCCTAAAACCCTAACCCTAGGATATTAAGCACCAAAATTCATGTGGTCCCCATTTGGGTAAGTTAATACATCAACTTCCCGGGGTCATAACTTTTGCATACAATCTCCGTTTCAAGTGTATGATAGCGCGTTGGAAAGGTATCATAGAGGAGATTCATTTTTATGGCTCAATCATGCCTTCAACTATAATTGAGAGCTTTGATCTTGAAAAACCTTCATTTAGGCCCTCAAAATGGCCCTGGAAGTTAACACCTGCTAAAAATAGTAAATTGCCAAAATTGCCAGAAATTGTTTTGAGCCAGTCGAAAAAGGTGGGTGGCCATCGATATCCACCTGGATAAGGGGGGTAGATTTTATGGAATATAACCCAAATTTTATTGGGGGGAATCAACATATTATCATGGTCGTGGATTACTTCACTAAGTGGGCAGAGGCCATTCCTACCATCAAATCCGATGGTAAGACAACATCATCCTTCATATTCAACCAAATTATAGCCTAGCTTAGAATCCCAAAGGAGATTGTTAGTGATCATGGAATTCACTTTCATAATGAAATGATGAAGGAGTTAGCATCAAAACTAGGGTTTAAGAATGATAATTCTTCCCCTTATTATCCCTAGGAAAATGGACAAGTAGAGGCAGTGAATAAATCTCTCAATACCATCTTGCAAAAAATGGTTAGCTAGAGTAAGTCTGACTGAAATCTAATGATTTACCTTGCACTTTAGGCATATCGATCCTCGGTTAATAATTCCACTGGTTTTTCTCCTTTTTAGTTAGTACATGGCATGCAGTTGATCCTTCTAATTGAAAGTAAAATCTCTTTCCTCAAACTGGCAATTGAGCTCCTACCCGACACATTCGATATTGAAAAATTCCTTGTGCACCTAGAGTGTCTACATGAGCAGCGTCAAGATTCGTATATGGGTATCAAAGAGAATAAATGATGTGTTAAGGTTTAGTATGATAGGTCAATCTATTATCAAAAGTATGTTGAGAGTGACTTGGTTCTCGTGTATGACCAAGCCAAAGAACCGTTGGGGTTAAGAAAGTTCAACCCCATGTGGCAAAATCCTTATATCGTGCGACATGTTTTAGAGAAAGGAGCCTATGAATTGGAGGATTACAAAGGGAATATGTTGGATGAGCCCAAAAATTGCCTCTACCATAAAATGTATTACGCTTGAGTTCTCAAGATTCGGTGTGACTCTTTGTATACTAGTGTATCTTAGTCTATATACATCCATCTTTTCCTTTGTGTTGTCGTCTTTCTTATCAAGTTTTACCTTGGTTGGAAGATGTCAACAAAGTATTTAGTTTACTTAGGATTCATGGATGGAGACTGATCTCAACAACTCCACCACTGCTGTATATGCTGGACTCTGAACCTTCTTGGACCTAGAAAATTTATCATCTTCATTTTCATTTTTGAAGACCAATTGAAACTAAGAAGGAACTCAGTTTCTCCTGGTTACTCCCTTTGTTAACATGTCTGTAGGATTCTAGATAGTGTGTATCTTTTCCAACTTCAAATGTCCATCTTCCAAGGCAGATCGTATGAAGTGGTACCACAACTGCATATTCTTAGTATTCAAATGGAAGGCTGAGTTCTTTGCAAGGTGAATGGCACTCTGACTGTCACAGTACAACCTATTGTTCTCCTGCTTCTTTCCAAATTCCTCCATAAACCTCTGTAACCAAATCATCTCTTTATTAGCCTTTGTAGTAGCAACATACTTTTCCTCTATTGTTGAAAGTGCAACAACCTTTTGCAGTTTCGAAATCCAACATACTGGTGTTCCACCTATAGTAAAAACATACCTTGTGGTGCTCCTCCTGCTGTCTTTATCACCTGACATATATGAATCAACATATCCCTATAGAAAAGTGTCTGAACCTCCAAAACATAATGCATAAGTAATAGTACCTCTCAAATACCTAATAATCCACTTTACTGTCTCCCAATGTTCTTTACCTGCTCACAACTCCCACTGCATGTGAAATATCTGGTCTTGTGCAAACCATTGCATACATCAAGTTACCAACTGCTGATGAATAAGGGACCCTAGACATGTATTCTATCTCCACCTGTGTCTTGGGTGTACTAACTAGTTTTTCATTCTATATTCTAAACCTCTCCAACACCTTCTCTATGTACTCACCTTGAGATAATGTCAATTTGTGATTTTTTCTGTCTCTTGTTATTCTCATGCCAAGGAATTTCTTTGCAGCACCCAAATCCTTCATCCCAAATGAATTGGATAATTTCTTCTTGAGCACATTTATATCCTTCATATTAGACCCTACAACAAGCATGTCATCTACATACAATAGCAAGATAA
>CBVK0101272390.1:0-10765 GCA_900067695.1 Picea abies | reverse complement strand
AAGAAAAGAAAGTTTTGTTGATGAAGGTGGACACTTTGAAGAATGTTACATATTCATTAACAAAATATGTGAGCACTAAGAATTTATCTTGGTGTAGTGGATCCATGGGCATTGTTGCCCTACATTATTGACTATGTAACCCTGTAACCCCCTGTATGCAAATAAAAAAACAAGTGGGAGAATGTTGGGTATGTGTTATATTCTTTGCACGACTAGTAGTGTATGTGTTGTGTCGGGTGCGTGGGGGGGTGAATGCCCCCTGTGCATGGGTTCAAGGGCAATGCCCTCGATAAAAAAAATTCTACCTTGAGAAACATGTCACATATTTAGGTGTTTTTTTGACACATGGTTTTTGCCGATGGTTTTCTATTTCCAATTAAGGAATTATGGTTGTTGACTAATCTAGGTCATTGGGTTAGGGTTTTGGATGTCGTTGGATCCTATATGTATATTGTATTGTAATTAGTGTAATAGTATGAATGAATATAGAATATGGTGATTTTCCTGGTTTGGGTTTCCAGGGAAACATATTTGTGTAATGTTTGTATTTTCCATTATATCTTTTCTTTTCTTTTACTGAAAATCTGTTTGTAGTAAATATTGTACAAGGTTAAAATCTACACTCCCTTGCTTGCACATACAACTAATATGATTTTGCAGCTTCCAGATTCTATCTTTCAAATCAAATATATACATGCTTATAGTTGAAGCATGCATCTCATCCACCCTCCTACTGAGTGCATCAACTACTCTATTCTCTTTTCCTTTGATATGATTTATATCAAAGTATATTCACTGAGGAATTCTAGCCATCTTACATGTCTGGCATTTAAAGTTGACTATCTGAACAAATATTTTAGACCACTATGGTCTATCCTCAATTCAAATATCCTACCCACAAGGGAGTGTCAACACATCTTCAATGCATGAATAATGGCTGCCAATTCTAATTCATGTGTGGAATAGTTCCTTTCATGCTCCTTGAGCTTCATGGACTCATAGAAAACCATATGACCATTTTGGGTAAGGACACCACCGATTCCTTCTTTGAAAGCATCCATGCACACTACAAAATCTGCAATCCTTAGGATGGGTGTAGTTGTTATCAATTCATTTAAATGAATAAGTCCCTCTTCACATTCCTCAGTCCATTCAAACTTCACACCCTTGTTTTTCAAAAAAGTTATAGGATGTGCAATCTTGGGAAACCCTTTTATAAATCTCTTGTAGTATCCTACTATAAGTCCCATGAATGACCTGACCTTTGTGACATTCCTTGGAACTAGAAATTCTCTTATTTATTTGATCTTATCTGGGTCCACTTTTATTCCCACTTTTGATATGATGTGACTTAAATAATCAATTTGTCTCTAATAAAATGAGCATTTACTCAACTTTGTATAAAGTTGAAGTTCCCTTAACACCTGTAGCACCATCCTTAAGTGTTAATCATGTTCCTCTTCAGACTTATAGTAGATGAGTATGTCATCCAGGAAAAAAATGACATACTTATCCAAATACTTTCTAAAAATTCCATTCACGAAAGACATGAACACAACTAGTGCATTTGACAGCCCAAATGACACCACTACAAATTCATAATGACCATACCTTGTTCTAAAGGAGGTATTTCTTATATATTCATCTTTAATCCTTACATGATAGTATCCTAACATGAGATCAATCTTGGAAAATACTTTGGCATCCTTCAACTGATCAAAGAGATCATCTATCCTTGGAAAATGATATTTCTTCTTCACTGACACCTTATTTCGCTGCCTAAAATCACTGCACAACCATAGGGTTCCATCCTTCTTCTTTATAAAAGGCATAAGGGCACCCCAAGATGATGCACTTGGGCGTATGTACCCCTTCTTCAATAGCTCATCAAGCTTCATTTGCAATTACTTAAGATCTGGTGTGCTCATTCTCTATGGTGTCATAGACACTGGATATGCTCATGGCATTAGGTTAATGGAGAAATCTTTGTCTCTTTTAGGTGGTAAAATTGGTATTTCTCCAAAAAAAATATTCAAATTCTCCTAGAACTGCAAATTATTCAAGACTTGGCACTTTATCCCAAGTTATTTCTTCCATGTGAACTGCATATATTTGGCATCCTTTCCTAATGCTTCTTTTCAATTGCCTAGCTAAAATTTCCCTAACTCTCACTGCTCTTGGAATGCCTTGAATTGATTTTAAGTTTCCTTCATCATCAAGACAAGTTAATTCCTTGTTGTAGCAGTCTAAGACAACATGATGGTTGTCCAACCAATCCATCCCAATTAGGAAATCATAATATCCTAATGGAAATATATTTAAATATGCTTTTGCGTTCAGTCCATTCATGTCCAATGGACATTCCTAAACCAATTCATTGATTCTTCTTTTATCTCATGTAGCTAACTGAACTAGCCAATATTTTCCATGCTTGCTTCTTTCCAAGTGAAATATTTCCACCAACTTAGGATCTATATAACTATGCCTAGCTCCAGAATCAATTAAAATGGCTATAGGTTGATCATTGATCTCACCTTCCAATTAAATCATATGTTATTGAAATTCATCTTGCTTTTCGTCCAAGGCTGCATAGATCATTGGCATGCTTATGCCCATATCTTCAACTATATCAACCTTTTGAATGTTGTACACAATCCTCTTATCTCCCTTGTGAGGAAAATATTTGTACATGTGATCTCTCTCACAACCTGAACATTTAATAGGTTGTTATCTTGGTCTTTTCCCCAATTTTTCTAACATTTTGGACTCATTCTGAGCTGGTTGTCCTTGAGAATTATTTTTGAAAAATGGTGGCTTAAATCCTTTCTTTTTTTTCTCCATCTTTCTTTAATTCTTGTTAACCCAAGTTTTCTGAGAAGATGTCCCAACTTTATGTTGATCATAAAGGAACTTGGCTCTCCTTATTGCTTCCTCCAATGTCAATTCTTGTTAACCCAAGTTTTCTGAGAAGATGTCCCAACTTTATGTTGATCATAAAGGAACTTGGCTCTCCTTATTGCTTCCTCCAATGTCTTGGGCTCATCATATTGAATCTTGTCACTATATTTTGAGGGTAGTCCACTTAGGAGTATTTGTATATTGACTTGCTCATCTTTGATGAAATCAACATATCTCAACAACTCCAAAAATATCCTTCAATACTCATCCATGGTCATGCTCCCAAGCTTGAGGTCAAATAACTCCATCTTTCTATCATAATAACATTGGAATAATTATTTCCTATGGAAGTATTTCCAAAACTACCTCTAGGTTAATTTATTTTCATCAATGCGATTGAATTGTACAAGTTGGTCCACATTTATGTTTTTCCATTTAAATAGTAAACTGTAATTCTAGCGTCTGCTTGAGAAGAATAATTATTCATATGAAAATAATTTATCATGCCTCTACATATTCATCATTTGTAACACACCCAACCCCCTAAGTACTATTTTAAGGGATGGGGTGTAAACTTTTCGCTCTTCCTCAACTACCTAAAAACCCCTTCTAAAGGTCACCATCATCTTTTGCTCGTTGAGAGATTTCCAACAACTATCATTTTGTCCAAATCTGAGTTCTGGATCAAAATATATGGCCTCTTAAAGTTTTTAGGTCCTTTTTCATTTTATTGCCACGTGGCTCCATGTCACCCATATCCATCCAATGTGGCACTTCCATGTCGTGACATGTCATCCCCTACGTGGATGTGGTAGCTGGTGTGGATTTTATCATGGAACTTGCCACTCATCCATCAGACCCTCAACTTAATCTCACTTCATGTAATTCTCAAAAGATCTAGTCTGATAGGCATTGACACCTAGGGTACAAGGTCCTATCATATGGTGCCACTTGTCCATTGGGAATTGGTTAGGTGACATTGTTCGACATCACACCGAGTCGTCGAATCATTGTCCCACCAGAAGTACCTACATAAACCTTATCCCTCGACGCCTAACCAAGTATGATTTGGTGCCCTGGACACATGGTTCTATTGTGTATCGCTATCTATCGTCCACCAAGATATGACGCATAGCCACCAAGTGTCGGATACTCATATTTATAACTTATCCATGCATCTAATTTCTTTGACAACATGGGATTAGATTGATCCATGTTGACTAAGATAAATGAAGGAGATCAATTCCTCCTTAGATCTAATGGATCTAGTTCTTTGCGCATGTTCAAAGGTTTTAAGCTCACGTGGGGCTTACTATGACACATGGCCCTCCACGTGAACTATCGTGGAAATAAATGTCATCAACGGGTCTAGGGTTTTTCTAATAGGGCATTGACAACTTTCTTTAGTCATAGTGTGAAACATGGCCACTGGGACACTAGGCACCAGAAAACCTAATGTATCCTAGTAACAAGACTCCCGGGTGGTCCAGGGTCGATACAATCCCTTGAATCGAATCAACGGTGGAGGTTTATCCTCATGAGATTTGATAGTTGAAATATGACAATGTTACCTCAAAGGTACTCGCCCTCCATGGGCCCACATATGACTCATCAAAGAATCCCTTGCTGACATGTGGCATGTGTACCTCTTGACATGTGGCCCTCATTTTGCTTGCAGACACCGGTCCAATTCTACCAAATCTATGTGACACATGGCGCCTCCTCAAAATGATATGTGGCCTTCCTTCGTCTTGACATGTGGATAAATTTCCGCATGCAACATCCCCACCGGGCACTGGATATCGGATCTTACCTATGGTGTGAGCTTGGAAATCCCATGGTTTCGATGATTACGAGAGGATTAACAAACGTAATCTTGGTGATTATGAGATGTTTAATTGAGTTAACATAGGGGTTACAACTCCTCACTTTTACCATGAGATCTATGGATAATATCTCTCATGGTAGATCTAACGAATATATTTTAAGGTTGCCAACATAGGGTTTTTGTCCCAACTCGATCCCCACTCACGAACCATGGTCGAATTAGACTTCACCAAGTGGCATCCTTAGTTCGTTGTCTTCCTAAGTGGCTTACATGTCACACGTGATGTCACCTTCCTATTCACACCCATATATATAATGAAGGGAAAATGGAACCCTGAGTGGGAACCCTATCCACCGAGCACCAAACCATGACCCATGCCCAAACAATTTAAGGTTGAGAAAAATTTTGGGGTTCAAGATTTGATTGACCTCCGTTGACCCAAATCTATGGTGGAGATCATTCCACCTTCAAATCCAACGATCTATGGCTGAGGTGTTATCCCAAGGCTCTCACCTCCAGTTCCAAGGGAACACATCTCCCAACATGGAATGATGTGCATACCCTACGTGGTGTGCTTACGGCATGACACGTCATAACCTCAATGACCTAGAAATAGACATAACACTTATATAGTTGGCCATGTGGCATGAATTTTCCGCTAGAGCTCCATCCAAAATTACCAAATATAAGTGACACATGGCACCACCAATTTGGTGACACATGTCCCTCTCTCATTATTACAGATGGGTCAGTCTTAGAGTGGCACGTGGCCACCAGGCTTCATACATCGACCATATGTTAAGGCTTTCTACTCAAACCCTTCCAAGGTCTGAGATTTGGTCACAGTTAGCACCCTGGGCATGTGGCCCTACCCATAGATCCCATCTAGAAGACTACATGGAACTACCATGGTGGACACATGACTTATCCATTTGGTGACACGTCTTAACCAGGCCCTAGTCGTCAGAACCTCTCTTATGGTAGGGGCTTCCATAAACTTTTGATACCCGAGATTACGATAAAATTTAATTAATCTAATACTACTAATTACGAGGAGATTAGCTAGATTGATATTGGGGTTATGATCCCACGATATCTAAGGATGAGGTCTACGAAGGACACATGTTTTCTTTGCATTGTTGTAGCAATTGGGTTCTTGACTTGTTCCAAGACTCATGTAGAAAATACTCCTGAGGGTTTGGGTTCCGATTGACCCTGATTTACTGTGATCAACAATGGTATCTCTCCCCTCCTCATATCCAACGACTGAGACTCAACCACTGTTCTCTAGGCATGGAATCTCCCTCCCGATCTTTCAAAAAGGAAAAAATAGATGACCGATATCCCTCAACACTCATATCTAACAATCGATATCTCCTCTTCTGATTCTCGACGAGTATATAACTAGAAAAAAGAACCAGGGGCTGGAACCCTAGTCCCCGGGTGTCAGACCTTTCAAAAAACATAACAAAAAGGTTTCATGGGGGTCTGGTGCTTTGGTACCCTGGCGACAATTCCCTCCCGATCTTACCTAAGGGAAGATTAATGACCGATATCGACTCTCTCCCTGGGATCGAAAACTACTGTAATTCATCATTTCCATTCAATATTAAGTGAATTTTCACTTAATATTTCATGCTTAATAGTCCTTAACCCTCATGTTATATATTTCTGCTGGAATTTGACTCAGCTTCGCCAAGTCCTTCACATTCATAGTAGGTAATAAGCTTGCTAGATGACTTTCATTCAAGGAGATGATTCCTTGCAACAATTCTATGTCAGGGAAAGGGAAGGATACATGATTTATCCTATCAGTTCTAACCTTTAATTCATTAGCCCTCAAATATTATCATTCATCCCTTGATTCATCGATCTGTTTCCCTCTTACAAGAATCCATTATGTCACGTGTATCACGATGCATAGAGACATATAAACACATATATACTTTATTAATCTCAAAATGATACAAGGTATTCATACTTCAAGGTGTAAGACTTACGCTATTCTTTCAGATATGTTATCATACAAATACCAGGGTTTACAAAAACATAGGCATCGATACCACTTAATCAATTATACATACTCATAACATAAACATAGGTATTCATCCAGATAATTCAATTCAATTATACTAAATATAAAAGTACTTATCTATGTTACAAGTTACAACTATCCAACTAACTATGGAGGTTATCCTTTCCACCCAACCATAGGCTGTGCTTGCTCGGTAACTTCAACAGCACATCACCCCCATGCCAAGCCATGATACCACCAAGGAAATATTTTCACTTACTCCCACATTCTCTCCATGTCCATGCGCTTTCACGCACATCTGTTCTACCCCCTCTAACCTTGTCTCCCTCTCTTCGATACAAGACTCTTTTTCTCTCTCCCCCCTCCCCCCCCCATGTGTCTCTTGCACATAATTCCCCTTGGGAAGGTTCTCAACTTGTCCCTTATCTTTCATTGGAAGGCACTCGTGGTTCAGTCATGGGGACTCGTGATTTATTTTCCTATTGTCCTTTGGATGATAGCTTATGTTGTCCTAATCATACCTCCATACTCTCATTCATTAAGGGTGGTGGGTTGCTCAACCACCAGTCCTTCATTTTTAACTATTTTTCCTTGAAATTGGGGCTAAGGTAGAAGATCTAAATAAGGTTTTTGAGGTATTTTAACTTATTAGTTTCTTCTCTCATTCCCTAGTGTATCATGGATAGTAACCTAAGGCTTCATTCCCCACAGTCAATTGTTTATGTTCTTAATTACAACATTAATACTTTTTCATTGTTCACATGCCATGGCTTGGAAATCATTAATTTTAATCAATTACATATACTCATAGGTTTAGAAGAAGGGATGTTACATCCTTCTTGTGCTCACCATCAAAGGTAGGAGGCTTGATATTTCTCAACTCCCCTTGTAGTTCATCCACTCTAGTCCTTCTAATAGGTTGTGTGACAAGAGATAAACTTGAACTACTCCTTTCTCTTGTAGATGAGTGTCTCAGTGAGTGATGATAATGCTTACCAACACTTTTATATTCTTCCCTCCTGGAATGATATATGTAATCTTCTACTTCCCTTGAATATGCTTGTTTATATATTTTCTTCTACACATTATCCAAGCTATGCAACAACTTGGTGTTGATGTTGTTATGTTTCTCTTGAGATTTCATAATCTTTTCATTGTCAATGTTGTAACTCATCACATATCTTTGCAGGATCTTGATTGTATCTACCAGATCAATACTCCTTGCTCTTCCTTCTTTGTGCCCTTTGGATTTAGTCTCAACATCTCTTAGGTTTTTATTAATTCCCCTAACTTCATCATCACAAGTATCTTTTACTCTCTGATATTTATGCTGAACCGTTTTGACTATGACTTCAAGTCTACACAATGTGTGACCAATAGAAAATATGTTAGGTTTGACATAAAAATAATTCTAGGAAAAAATCAAGTCGCATTTCCAATCTCTAAAGGCCTGCACAAATCCTTATTTTGACTTGTTGATGAATTATGTTTTCCATCTCTGAAATCTGAGTGAACATATTGATTCTTCTCTTCTCCAGTTTTCTAATGACTATTCATTTTCCCAATTATGAGCTCTGCGCAAAAAGTTATTACTTTCCAAAGTTTTATGCTCTTTCCCCAAATTTAGAAAAAAATTCAAAAAATTGTCATAGACTTGTTAACGTGGAACTCTGCTAACGTGGAATGATATGTGTCATCTTATGTGGAATATTATTCCATGTGCCTTACCCCAATACTTCCATATCATCTACCTCTTCCACGTTGGACAAGTCTCTTCCACCTCACAATCTGCATAGGCCCGGATATTCAGATTTCCCAAAATCCCAGATATATAACCATCTGGCTCCATCAACCTTCTGGATATCCATCCATCTAGCCCTATCAAAATTTTGGATATCTGGCCATCCAAAATCTAGAACTTTTCAAAGTTCCATTTTTTTAAAATCTTGGATCTCCGAATTTATGTATTTCCTCTTCTACTTGCACAAGTCCCACTTGTACCTTCTTGATGCCTGGAACCTTATGATTTTCCCATCCTTGCTTACATGTACCACTGAATCACCTCCACCTGACACTTGTTTTCTTGCATAGATCCCATGTTATAGTGATGTGTCTACTCATGTAGCCTCTTTCCCCATCCACCTTAAGCTTATGGTTATGTTTTGTTCTAGGTTCCCCATTCGGTAGATAAAACTTTGAAGTCAATTTCTTGTAGTCCTAGATCTCTATATTTCTGGATGGTCTGGGTTCCACCACACGATTCCATCCTCCAACATCCAAAATCCCCAAACCTTGTAATAGTCCCCTTAGTGTTTTATCCAAATTTCCAGATCCCCGATGACTCTGGTTATGCTTCCAGGTTCCACCATTCGAGCTTGTGTCGAGATGGAATCTTAACCATCCATACCACCTCAATATCTATACCCAAGGTCCTCTGGTAATCATGTGAATTTTGACATGGTCAATGGATAATGGGGAAGGTCATTTGTACTTCGACATGGAATGACATGGCCTTACCAATGTGGCATCCATATCCAATGATTTGGAAAAGTCCATTTTCGAGAACTTCTAGATTTCTCAATTTTTTTATGTTATGGATTCCACCTCCTGGTTCCAACCATCCAACCTCCTCCCTATGGCATGCCATCGTGAACATTTTGTTGATGTGTCATATGTCATAGTATGATGATGTGGCATGCTGACTCAACATGCCTACATGGAATTTATGACACCAATACTAATGTGTTGGTTGACATGTCATCTAACTCATCGTGTTAATATGGCATGGTAGGATGATGTGGAATTTCTAACACCATAGGTTGACGTGTCACCATACTCTGATGTGGCTCTACTGACGCACCCTTCTTGCCAATGTGATCTCTAACAGGGTGCTAACATGGCACTAATTTGGCTTGTTGACATGGCATCTATAAGATATCATATGTTATATAATATGCAAAAACAAGAATATTCAGTAGATATCAATGGAACTATGAAATATTGAGTAGAGAAACACAAAAAATGAAACCTTTATTCAAAGAAAGCAATGTTCACTTGCCTCTTTGAGGGGGAAACCTCCAACAAAGTAGAGATTTATTACAATAATTTTCTAGACAAGATTTCTCATACCTCCTACTCTTATTTATACTAATTCTATATTCTAAGGAACATTCTATAGAAAGATCCTTCTAGAAGAGGAAACTTCTATTAGGTATTCTTACATTGACTTGTTCACATTTATTCAATAGGCCTTATTAACTAATGTTGGCATTTATTACATGGAAAATATGTATCATGCCAACTAATAACCAACTAAGAGGAGTTAGGGTCGTGCCCTAACATGCCCTCCCCTTCAAATTCATCCTTGTCCTCAAGGCTAAAGATGTGGAAACTACTGCAGTATGGTCATTGGTTTCCAATTTATATCCTCTGGATATGTGTCCTTCCACTTGATTAGTACTTCTTTGATATTTATTCCACACAAGTGACACTCATGCACGTTGAGAATGAATTCAATTTGCAGCCAAATGGAGCTTTCTTCATCTAATTTTGGCAGGATGGTTTGAACCCAATAATTCTGACCCACTACTTTCTTCAGATAGGAAACATGGAACATTGGATGTATTTTGGAGGCAGCTGGGAGTACCAGTTTGTAGGAAATTGGACCAATACATTTGATGATATGATAGGGGCCATAAAATTTGGGTGCCAACTTGTGGTGGACATGTGATTTGAGGGAAGTTTTCTTGTAAGGTTGGAGTTGGAGAAACACCTGATTACCTTCTTGTAAAAACTGTTCAGAACGTTGTTGGTCAAACTGTTGTTTCATACAATTTTGGGCCATGTGGAGGTTATCCCTGAAAGTCGCAAGGGTAGTTTCTCGACCTTGCAACAATTTGTCAACATCTTGTACCTTTGAGGTTCCTAGAAGATATGAAGTTATTGTAGGTGTTTGTTGGCCATACACTGTTTCATATGGTGTCATTTTGGTTGTGGTATGATAG
>CBVK0101272389.1:0-13834 GCA_900067695.1 Picea abies | reverse complement strand
TAGTAACCCTGTTTACCCCTCTTTAGCCCTGGCTATAGTCTAACGAGGCATTTTAGACCATTAAGCCTCCTCTCTAGATCACTTATTTGGAAAGGGACATTACACACAATCAGACACAATGAAAGTTGGCATGCCATTTAGTTTGAAAATATGATCAATGAAAAATTGCACTACCAAAGTGGACGTAAAGGGTGTGGTAAGGAACAAAAATTTACATACTTTGATAGGTGATCTACCATGACCATGCTGAATGACTTGTTCCCTGCTCTTGGAACTCCCATGATAAATTCCATGGAGATTTCAATCCAAATAGAATTTGGAATGGGTAATGGATGGAGATCTCTTTGGGTCTTGACAGTTTCACCTTTATGGTGTTGGAAAATATCACATTCTATGAAAAAGGTAAGGATGTCCTTGATTCCTTCCCAGAAAAAAGAACGACGAGCATGAGCATGTGTCTTTTGGAATCCTGAATGACTCACAATGGCAGATGAATGCAATTCCTTTAAGATATTGGGCTTGAGTGATGAAGTCGACGATAGAACCAAGCACTTCTTATATAAGAGGATATTGTCTTTCTAGGTGTATCTAGTGGGTGGGTTAGGGTCCTCCTGAAGATGCTAAATTAGCTAGGATATAGTTGGTTCAGTGAGCCACTCTTGTCGAAGTTCCTTAATCTAATTAGGAACTGTTAATTATAAGGAAAATAGGGATCCTTCATCCTCATATTTTCTGGACAACGCATCTGCCACTACATTGTCTTTTCCTTTTTATATATGATGTCATAATCATAGCCCGGCATTTTGGTCAACCACTTGTTCTATTATGGGGAGTATAACCTTTGTTCGAGAAAATAATTTAGACTATGGTGATCTATTTTATTCTAAAAAATGGAGGCCCAATAGATATGGTCTCCAAGTATGCAAATCTTGGAGAATGACCATCATTTCCTTTTCATATGTAGATTTTCCCAAATTATGATGGGGGTAGTGCACATGGAATGATTTAAATCTATGAAATCATGTTATGCAGGTAGTGTCCAATGAAATTCATTCTTCTTAATAAGGTTCTTCAATGTCTAGGAAATTTTTCCATAGCAGTGGACAAATTTCTTGTAATATCCCGTGAGGCCCAGGAAACCCCGAAGGAATTTCAAGGTCGTGGGTCTTGTCCAATATTGCATAGATTGAATATTTTTGGGGTCCACTCTTACCCCTTCATGGCCCACAATGTGTCCCATGTATTTGACCTCTCTCTCCTCAAAAGAACACTTGAATATTTTGACAAACAATTGATTGTCTTGTAACAATTGCAGTACTTTGTCCACATGTGGTAGATGGGCATCCCAAGTGCGGTTGTAAATGAGGATGTCATCAAAGAAGACCAGAACAAACTTATGAAGGTAGGGATTCAAGATTTTATTCATGAGACTTTGGAAGGTATATGGATCATTGCAAAGTCCAAAAGGCATTACCAAGAATTCATAATGGCCTTCATGAGTTTAGAAAGTAGTCTTGGGGATATTTGCTTTATTCATCCTAATATGGTGATAGCTTGAGAAAAGATCCAATTTGGTGAAGATGCAGGAGCCCTAGATTTCATCCGATAGGTCATCAATGACAGGAATGGGAAAATTATCCTTAATGGTCAATTTATTAAGGGCACAAAAATATGGACACATGCGCCAAGAACCTTCATTTTTTAAGACCATCACAATCAGGGATGAATATGGGCTAGTACTTGGGTGAATGACACCGAACTCCAATAGTTCCTACACTATTTTATCGATCTCATTTTTTTTAGCACATGGATATTTGTAGGGGAATACATTTTGGGGATGAATTCCTGGAAGGAGAGGGATGTTATGATCATGTTCACCTCTAGAGAGAGGTAAGCATGTGGGCGTGTCAAAAACCTTGTGGTTCTTGTCCAAGACTAGTTTCATATTAGGATGAAATGTTGGGGATGATTGATCGCTTACCTGGATAGCATTAAGTTGAACAATCACATAATGGTGGCCTTTCTTTAGGAGTTTCTCCATCTGGTGAGAACTGATAATTTATGGGGAGCTATCTTGTAGGCCTTGGAGGGTATAAGTGTGAGAATATTGAGTAAAGATCATATATAAATCCTGATAATCCATGGTAATTGGTCCCAGAGTGTGAAGCCATTCAACAGCCAAGATAATATCACAACCTCCCATGGAAATGGAAAACATGCGAGTTTTCAAGTGATAATGTCCCATTTGGAGTTTGACATTATCATAATGTCCCCCACATTTCATTGTACCACCATTAGCTATAAGAATTTGAAAATTAGAAATCGGTCTGACAAAGAAATTGAAATCCTCAGTGACCTTGCAGTGAATAAAATTATGGGTTCTACCACTATCAATCAACACCACAAAGCCTATGTTTGAAGCATCCCTTGATCTTTATTATTTGCGGGGAATAAATACCCACAAGGGCATGGAGAGATATGACATGTTCCTTTGGTTCCATAGGTGTTGCAACTAGATCTGGGATGTGGAAAATTTGTTGTGTGTCCTTTGGGTCTGGAGCCTCATTTGATGGTATGTATTCATAGGAGGTGGAAGTTGATGCATCAATCTGGAAGAACTTTTGTTCACGACATTTATGGCCTGGGGAACACTTTTCATCATAGTAATAGGAAATTCCTTACTTCCAACATTCCACCATTTTGGCTGGAGATACATTTTGGACCTTCAAAGTTTGTGTTGGAGTTTGGGTACCCCCTAGATGAGGATGGTTGGTAACTGCAACACGTAGGGGTGGGGCTTGAAGAATGGTCTATGCTTCCAATGTTAATTGGAAATCCTGCAACCATGTGATAGGATGATGCATTCTCACATGAGATCAAATGGCATCATTTAAGCCACTGAGAAAGAATTAAAGATTAAAATCATCTGATAATCCCTCAATTATGATATCAAATAGTTCAAATGTCATGATAATCTCTGCTACTAGCTCAATTTGACACAATTTAGTGAGTCATCCCCAAAAATGAGATTCCCTATCAAAATGGGCACAAACTTCTTTGGTGAACATGTTCCAAGTAGGTAGACTGTGAAAATATTTCTTATGCCACTGCCACCATTGCCAACGTTCTTGATCCAAGTACAGAACCCAGACATGGATTTTGGTCTCATCATCTCTAATATCATGGAGGGAGAAGTATTTTTCCATTTGAGAGGCCCACCCTATTGGGTTTGATCCATGAAATTTATGCATTTCAACTTTGGGCACATTATTCCAAGAGTTTGGAGACGAATGAGTATTCTCATAATGGGAAGAATGAGGGTCCTCATAATAGGACTCAATGTGCTTACCCTTGATGAGTTTCATCATTTCCTGGAATTCTTTGTTGAGAGAGGCCTAAAATTTGGTTCTGACGGAGGAAATATTCTGGGTGGTTTAGGTCATGGAGGCATTGGTTCACGTTGGTCACCCTAGACTCCAAGTCTTCCTAGTTCTGAGAATAAGTGGTAGGGGCCATTGTGGAGGCTTAGGTAGTAGATGATATTGGTGAGAAGGGAATCTGGTCCACAAGAATTGATAGGTACCATGAATATGAGGACAAAAAGAGGAATCCAATGGGATAGGTCGAAAATAAGGGTGTCGGGAAAGGGTCGGGTCCATGGGAAAAAAAGTCTTAAAAATGAAGGGTACCACTACGATCAAGATGAAAGAGGAATCCAATGGGATAGGTCTCAAATAATTGTGCATGCAGGACCCAATTTTTTTTTTTACTCTGGATTTATACTCCAATATGAATAATATTACAGTGGCGAAATTCCCAAATTCTTAACTAGAAGAAATATGTAGTAATTTCACAACCTGAATGTAGACATCAAGGTTGAACGACAATAGATATTTTATGTTTCTGTCCCAAGGGTTAGGGTTTTTAGGTGTTGAAATATTTTAACTGCAAAGTATATTCTAGTTATTATTGATTTATTAATAAATAGATCAATCCCCTTTTGTGGATTGATTATGTCAGAACTTATGTATGACAAAATCCCCTTTTGTGGATTGGTCAAACCCTAATTAAATGATTCTAATTGAAGAAGTTGTCCCAACTTGGTGAAGAGACACAACCCTAGCGGCTATCAGTTGGTATAAATAAGAGAGGATGATGCCTCATTCTCTCACTCACTCAAGTCACTCATCTAGTGTGCAAGTTTGAAGGAAATTGCATTTAGCGGAAGACAAAGAGAGAGAGAGAGAAATGCATTGATCAATGCTAGATATTCTCTAGTGTTTGGTTTATTATCTTAACATTGTATTGGAAATCTATATTAAGGAAGTTTTTGCTGGCTTTTCTCCCCCATGAGGGTTTCCCAGGACAAATGTTGTGTACCTTGTGATTGTGTTTCTTCTAGTGATCCTGCTTATGCTATTATTGTCTAGTAAATTGAAAAAAACTTAATAGAATCTCTAAATTTAACATGGAATCATAGCTTGATTGAATAGAGCATCTTTCACTAGGTAACCAAAAATGTCACTATTGTTGTACAAGAAAATTAGGGCTTTTGTTGGAAGGGAATTTCAGCCTAAAACCCATCTAGGGAGGTGTGCCCTAGCATAGAAAACTCATTGGCATCTTGAGCACACATTTTTCAGTGGCTAGAGCCTCTAGAAAGTGAAACCCTAGTTTTTGCCTGGTACCAAAAAACCAAGAAACCAGAACCAGTAACAAAAGCACTAGTCCAAAATGATGCAGGTCAAGTTTTAAGGGGTAAAACTTGAAATTTTTGAAATCAAACTATTCCAGCCTACTCGCCTCAGTCTAGCGCATCTAGTCACTGGATCAAAATTCCAAAATTTGAAGTTTGAAAAATTAGGGTTTCCTCATAAAACCCCAAGTTACAGTTGCAGTTGCAGTATCAGTTGCAGTTGCAGTTGTAGTTGTAGCTGCAGTGAAAGTTTTTGTGAAGTTATGGGATTGTTTTCCTAGTACACCTTACCCTAGCAAGATACTGTCAAAGGTATGTACTTACATATGGTTAAAATGTATTATTATTCTAAAAGGGTACTTGCAGGAGAAAGGATCTGTTGATAATCATAGATCTAGTAGGATCTTAGATCCAGTAGGATATTAGATCCAATAGGATCTTAGATCCAGTAGGATATTAGATCCAGTAGGATCTTAGATCCAGTAGGATATTAGATCCAGTAGGATCTTAGATCCAACACATTCAAAGGAATAACACACCCCGGGTTTGATCATTTTGATATGCATCTATTTTTTATGACATTATTTTAACCTTATAAGTTGTATGTTGACGCTATGACCATCATACTAACCCTTGGTAAAAATTAAAGTCAAAGTATTAGATTGATATTAGAGTTTATTCTCTAACTTATACTTATGTCAAGATAACATATTGTTTTAGTACAGAGGACAGATTGAAGAAATCACTTGTCATCTTAAGTGATGAAGACATGGAAGAAAATCAACACACTCATTCTTGAGAACAAGACTCCATGTTCCATGTGTGATTGATTAAGTTGATAAGATTCAAAGTTTCACATGATAATTTTGATAACTACCTCATTACAAGTAAACACTATAATTGAGATAGCAGTCGTTGAAAAGTATTATACTTGGTAGCATGTGAGCATACTGAGATAAATGCGTATTGTAATCATTTACCAGATACAACTAACATATCCTCCAGGAGAAACTTCTTGTGTTGGTTCCAGGTTACCATGGAGGAATGTTTGATCACAACACTAGCAGAGTGTTGATCTCATTTTGTATCGTATTTCTTACTTTTGATCTTTGTTTCAGGCAGGTCACAAGTGATATCTCTAAAGGAGCTACTGTGATGATTATTCATGCTATTGTTTTATTACTATTATCAAAAGAGTGTTATTCTTGCTTGTTGTTGACCTTGTTTCAGGTCACAGATGATAACCCTGAGGAAGCTATAGTGAATGTTTTCCCTTGCGTATGAAAGTAAGCGAAGATTAAGGAAGAAAATAAGGAATGTGAAGTGCGCGGAAGACAAAGTGACTGATACTGGGTCGAACTGAGAAGAAGAGAAGAAAAGATGGAGTGAAGTCTGAGAGAACAAGTTGTTGGACGAGGAGATCGAGGATGATAGATCAGCAAGGAAGACAGATCGTGGACAATGAAACAAGAGGAAAAAGCCACCGTTGGATGCTTTGGAGCTCCACGTGAGAAGGAAGGAAATATAGGCTGGCGAAGCCCTGAAAACATGGGTCAAGTTGACCTAGGGTTTGAGACACCTAGGGTTTTGGTATCTAGGATTTCGACACTTAGGTATTGACCTAAGGATGTCAGTTAGTGATTGTAATGTATAAATAAAGGTCTAAAGGACTTGGGTTGGGTTGGTGCTAGGTTGGTTAAGATTCATTACTATTGTGTGATCGAGTGAGTACTACTATGTGAGAGAGAAGTGTTGAGTATGAGAGCCTTCTGGTATTGTAATATCTTTAGCTGGGTGCAAAGATCGACCCTGCAGTGGGGTGTGCAGGGAGGGGGGGATAGAAAGAGAAGAGAGAAGATATGCTAGCTAAGAGCACAGACAAGAATTGTATGCTTTCATCTTAATATATTATAAAGCGCAGTTCTGTGGATGTAGCCGTAGGGAGAGGATGAACCACATATATCTTGTGTTACATGTGATTGATGTTGTGTTCTCTGTCATTTGATATGTTGCTATTGTGATATTGTGTTAGAGCTGAAGTATAACCTACACAGTAGGTTTAAGGAAGATAAGGAATACTAGGTTGTTGTGTGTTGTTTCTTTGAATCCACTTTGAATTCCTTTTGGTTGTAGACACCTGTGTCCTGCAACCCCCTATAGCTACTTCAGGTGAGACTGCATATGCTTCACGGGTGTTGCCAAAAGGGATAGTAGTTAGGGCTTGTTGGTACGCTCTTGAGTATTGAACCCTAGGTCTGCCCCTGTGCCAATAGTGAAGGTTGCAGAAAGCAACATATTAGATGAGACATGAAGCAGACTGGTTGCAGAAAGCAACATATTAGATGAGACATGAAGCAGACTATGTACATGACCTTATACACCAAAGAAGATAAAGAAGAAGCTATTTTTTTAGATAAGAGTATCTCATATGGAGATTGATTGTAAGGAACAAAAGGCTCCAAATATGAACAAACATTAAAACAAGAACACACAATAGAATTTTTCAAAGGATAATGAAGCCACCTTGACAGTAAGCAGAATTCACTTGAAGTCTGACTCAACTTTTCATATTAAGAGTTGGTATTCAACACAAAGTATATCCTGGAAATACTATGAAGTTGTTGTAAGCTCAGAAGAAATCAATATTCAAAGTAAGATTGATCTCAAAAAGGATTAGATGAAGAGAAATCTTCCAGGACTGGTAGACAGATTCCATGAGAATACTAGATCGTAGCTTCAAAGACTTCTAGGAGATATGAAATCTCCTGGAAAGATTCCCTTGTTTCAGTGACAAAGAAGGAAGCTATTCATAAATACTAGGATATGTATTCTTCCATGAGACTAGAAGGGAAGTCAATGTTGAATTACAACATTGATCTAATATATCAAGCATGTTGCAGATGTACAAGGACTGAATTGTGTCCATAGGATTCTCCCAGCAAGAGGGAGAATACTATGATGAGACACTTACTCCAGTAATTGAAGAGATATTTCCAGTATTCATGAAGAAAACCAGAACAACCACGACAATATGAGATTCAGGGGGAGAAATCCCTATATTTGAGATTGATTTATCTACAATGCCAGTTGGTGTAGTACATTAGTTAGGTCATGAAGACATGAATACAATAGAAAATAGATTTACATCCATGAAAGAAGAAGAGATACCTTCAGTATCAGTTATTGAACCAATCTCAATTCAGATAAAGTTGTTGTAGCGATGGAGTAGAGGAATTACTCTCATATTTTAGCAGTCACAGTGAGAATGGAACAACCATTCTCACCTTCATAACAACTGTAGGTGCAAAGTACCAGTTCCAGAGGAATAGTTGCAAAGAGAATAAAGGACATACTCTTAGGTAGTGAGACATATAGTTCTTTACAGAAAGCATATAAAGCTAGCATGATTGTGCATATCAAGTTGGAGTTGAAGCAAGTGTACCAGGATGGTACAATGTGATGTGGAAAATTGGATTTGAAGATTGAAGATAGAAAGACTCATGTCTGCAGGTTGAAGGAAGCTCTATACGCGTTGAAGAAAGATCCTAGAGCTTGGTATGGTAGAATTTTCAGTTTCCTGATGAGCTTGGGATTTACCAAGAGTAAATTTGATTCTAACCTTTACTTCAAGGTTATGAATGATGAGCCAGTGATGTTGCTACTATATGTAGATGATTTATTCTTGATAGATGAAGAACTGATCATCACAGATTCCAAGAAGAAGATCACTACAAAGTTTGAGAGGAAAGACCTAATGCATTATTTCTTAGGGTTTGAAGCTTGGCAGAGCCTAGAGAAGAGCTTCCTTAACCAAGGGAAGTATGCAGTTGAAATACTGAAGAGGTTTGATATGTTGGAGTGTACATCCATGAACACACCCATGGAAACAAAGTTGAAACTCTTGGTTGATACTATGTCAGAATTGGTTGATGCTACATTGTACATACATATTATTGGATTGTTGATGTATCTGATGAATACCACGCCAGATATATGTTTTTTTTTGAACACCTTGAGAGCCCGGACATGTTCACCTTGTTGTTCCAAAACATGTGATGAGATACCTTTAGGGTACATTGGAATTTGGTATCAGTTATAATGGAGATCATGACTTCAGACTGATTGATTATGCTGATTCAGATTGGGCAGGAAGTGTTTCTGATAGAAAGAGCACTTCAGGATGTTGTTTCAAACTGGGGTCAGCCATGAATTCATGGTAGAGAAGGAAGCAATCTAGTATTTCTCTTAGCACAACAGAAGTAGAATGCATTGTGAAATGTTCCTCCAATTGTGAATCCATATGGATTAGGGAGTTATTGAAAAATCTATTTTATCTAGAGATGGAAGAAACCATGATTCTATGTGATAACCAGAGTTTCATAAAGATGACAGAGAACCTTGTGTTCCATGATAAGCAGAAGAACATAGATTCGATATCACTACATTCGTGATATGATGTAGAGGGGAGTTGTTAAGCTCCAATATGTTGGAACAAATGAGAAAGTTGTAGATGTGTGGACCAAGCCTCTATCTCATGTAAAGTTTAAATACTTTCAAGACAATATTGGTATAGTCCGAAAGGACCTCCCTTGAAAGGGGGTGTGATGCTGATGATACTATGGTATCTTGACCAACAATCGGTATCTCGGTTAGGATTTTATATCCTAGGGGATTGATCATCCCTGGAAAAATCTCGAAGATCTGGTAAGGACGTTCTGTCAGAGTACATGTGCATGTATATGCCAGTTGTGGGAAATAGTGGTATCTCTGTTAGGAGTTTTATAATCCTAGGGAATCTTATGATTCTTGGGAAAATCTCAAAGGTTTGGTAAGGAATTTTTTCTAGAGTACCCCATGGTAGCTCCATTAGGATTTTATATCCTAGGAAATCTTATGATTTCTGAGCAGTTCCATAGGGAAAATCAGAGTACCACAAAATGTTGCTGCACCTGCATCATTCTATTTCCCTATGATGATGATGATGATGTTTCTCCAGTATCGTGTTGTGATGATGTTGTTGCTCCAACCTCATGCTATGATGATGTTGTTGCTCCAGCCTCGTGCTTTGAGGATGTTGTTTCTCCGACCTCGTGTTGTGATGATGTTGTTATCTCAAACTCATGTTGATGATGTTGATGATGTTGTTGTCTCAACCTCGTGTTGATGATGTTGTTATCTCAGCTTCGTGTTGATGATGTTCTTGACTCATATTCATGTTGATGATGTTTTTGTATCATCCTCATACTGATAATGTTTTTGTATCATCCTTGTGTTGATGATGTTCTTCCAACATCATGTTGTTATTGATGATATATCAACCTCGTGTTGGTGAGATTGTTGCTCAAGATTCATGTTATTGATGATGCTACTTCAGCTTCATGGTGAAGATGATGATGATCTTGCTACTTCATCTTCATGTTGAAGATGTTGATGATGATGTATCAGTATTGTACAGATTGATGATGTTGCATTAGTGTTATACTAATTGATGTTGATGTAGAGAATAATGACGATGATGTCATTCCAGCTCCATGTTGTGAATGATGATGATGATGATATTATTCCAGCTCCATGCTATGAATGGCGATGATGATATTATTCCAACTCCATGCTGTGAATGATGATGTTATTGATGATGAGAAAAACTTCTGATAATTTATTGATGTGCCAACCAGTGTTCCAGATGTTGATGATGTTGTTTGCCTCTCTCTCTTCTAATGATGTCGTAGAATACCCTTCTTGTTAAGGGGGAGTGTTGAAATATTGTAATTGTGAAGTATGTTATACATATTATTGAGTTATTATTAAATAGATCAATCCCCTTTTGTGGATTGATCATGCCAGGCTTTGTATATGACCAAATCCCCTTTTTTGGATTAGTCAAACCCTAATTAAATGATGCTAATTGAGAAGTCGGCCCCTAGGGATAATTAAAGTGGTTTTAGCCACTAATTGAAGAAGTTGGCCCAGCTTGGTGAAGAGACACAACCCTAGTGCCTAGCAGCTAGTATAAATAAGAGAGGATGATGCCTCATTCTTACACTCACTCAAGTCAATCATCTAGTGTGCAAGTTTGAAGGAAGTTGCAGTTGTCGAAAGAAGAAGAAGAGAGAGAGGCGCATTTCTCAGTGTTGGATATTCTCTAGTGTTTAGTTTATTATCTTGGCATTGTATTGGCAATCTATATTAAGGAAGTTTTTGCTAGGTTTTCTCCCCAATGACGGTTTCCCAGGATAAATGTTGTGTACCTTGTGATTGTGTTTCTTTCAGTGATCCTACTTATCATATTATTGTCTAGTAAATTAAAAAGAACTTAATAACAACTCTAAAATTAACAATTACATGGGTCAATATACATAGAAGTGTAAAAGTTAAAAAATTTAGGAATTCCATGTGTGGATAAGGAGGCTCTGTTGAAATATTTAATTATGGTATGTTGCAGTTATGTATACTTCTTACATTGATGATTGCATGCTATAACAAACATGTCTAGATACAATGACAAAGCCAAACATATACTTTTATAATTCACAATAAATGTATACAGAGATGAGCGTTGAATATTTTGCAACAACAAATAAATTAAAATAAGTTTCCATTTGGATTTTCACCATTTCACACTACATCTTGTTAGTTATTTATGTTATGAAAAGTTCAGCTCAAATGGATTAATGAATATGACACTTAAATGTCAATTACCAAGTATTAACTAGTTCAAATGAAAGAGCATAAATTCAAATTATTCATACTCAAGACCCTGCAGTCCTAAAACAAATCTAACGTTCATATTTGAAATATAGAGAAGAGGGAATAAATATTAAGAATCAGTCCAATCCAGATGGCCAAAATGCACTGAAATATTAGAGAGTTAATGTGAGAAGTACCACCCACATGGGATGGGCATGGTTTTATTGGGTACCATCAGTTGGATACGCACCACACAAACCATAACATACAATATTATCTCCAAGGATGTATAGGCCCACATATCCGTTGTTCTGACTATGGAGAATACTTGCTCTAAATATTGATATATGTTGTCTAGCCAATGTATCAAGAATGGTTATTCGCCAATTATTTTCCATGACTTTCCAGTGCAAGATTTCTAATTTATTCAAATGATTTTTGCCCTTGAAATATCACTCCACGTTATTAATGGAAAAGGTTTTCAAAGGCTTGGCATTATCATTAATGTTTCTCCTAAATAGAGAAAGGCACAAAGCTTCCAATTCATGTAATGTTAAACTTTTGCAGTTGCTTATATAAGAGGAACCACCCTTTAGTATACTTTATCATAGTAAGTGAAGGAAATTGAATAAAAACACAATAGAGAGACACTTGGTTATAGCGAAGAAATCCCCCGTCGTCGATTTATGAAAATCATATACAGCCTTGAAGAGATGCCCATAATATACTAGGAGTGTGATTACTTTACATTTAATGTTGGTCCAAAAGGTGATTTAGCAAGATACATCTAAACAAGGTTTACATATTGAGAGGATTGTGAAGAGTTATCTCGGGCATTTATGAGTGTCTATGGTCACCAAGCTAAAAATATTTTGTCATTTAAGTTTACAATTTCTGGTGGGTCATCTCCTTGATCATAAACTTGTGTCATATCCAATTGCATTAAGGAAAATTATGAATCATTAAACAGAATGCCCGAGGTCTCAGTATATATATTTCTATCCAGTTTTGAGCAAATAGAAAGCTAGTACAAAAGGAAATCAAATCTATTACACACACAAAGAAAGAAGAGAAATGAAAACCACAATGAGAAGGTTGGGTGTCCCATGTTCGATAAGTTGGAGATGGGATATGAAAGACTAAAACTAGTGAGATTAAAATTATAAAGTTTTAGATTTTATGTACAAACCATAGTTGTACAAATTGCAAGGTAGTATTTAACTAGTAACTATATGTGTGTGTGGGTGTGTGTAGTTTTCTTTCATAGAGACAGGTTGGCTAGATTCTAAATTTCACAATAGTAATTGCATAAACATGAATTCTCTCATCTAACCAAAAATTTTCATAACCATACAATTTTATAATCAAAATGTATAATAATTATAGAAGGCATAAATAAACTTATCTTTTGAATGTTGCAAACCTAACAACCAACGTAGAGAGCGATTTCCACCCAACTGTAGGAAATCTGCTATGGAAACTACCACCTAGATGGGCTATGATACCACCAGGGAGAAGTAGGAAAATAAAACTCTTAATTTCAAACTAAACAGATCCAAACCAAGTGATTTTCTCTACTAAGGTTCTTGAGGACAGACTAGCTCTTAGGCACCCACATTACCTACTCGACACAACACAAGGAGTATTTCTTTCTTTGTTACACAGTACCTCAGAAATTCCTTCCTCTAGTGTTCTTCAGCCTATGCATAGAAAGGTCCAAGATGATATCTCAAGCTTTTGCAGAACCCCCTTGGTTTCTTGGCACTTTTTCTAGGTCTAAAATCTTCATTTCATGGTTGGTCTATTCATGGACTTGGTTCCTTTTATTTGTTGTCTAACTCTCTAAAAATGTTTTTCTCTCATTTTTCCCATAGCCTCTTCCTCCCCATCTGAATTTCATGTGCATGCATAATAGCAAAATAATTCCAATTCAACTTCTTTCCTAGTTCCAAGAATGTAGAAGAGACAACTTGCTAGTTTTTAGGAAATGATGGCTTAGATTGAGGAATTTGCAACTTGCTAGTTTTTAGGAAATGATGGCTTAGATTGAGGAATTTGTTTCTCCCACTCTTCTTAACCTCTTTTAACTTTGAAACTCAAATTTTAAATGACTAAAGGTTCAAGCTAACATAAGGTAGATTTTTTTAGGCATAAACCCCCCTTATACCCCCTCACCTTTCCGCTTTTGTGGTATCATAGCCCCTTTAGGCGTTCATGCTCGACTTGTCTTGGTCTTCTTCTTTATTAACTGCAAAAATAAAAACCTTACAATATTCACGGCACCATATTATATCTACTCCATGTTGTTAGTATAAAAAAAAAATATATATCCATGCAAAGTATTTACCAATTTAATTACAAATATTTCGAGTAAAAATTCGGATATTATAGTGTTAATGTACAAAGTGTTAGAAATAATAGGTGTGCTCGTTTAACCATAGACAATATAGC
>CBVK0101272388.1:0-25929 GCA_900067695.1 Picea abies | reverse complement strand
GATAGGGCGCAAATTTCAGTCCTCACAAGTGTGAGTGAAAGATGATGAAACATGAGCGATTTTCCCCTTATTTATACAGTTACAATGACCAGAATTAGGTCAAAAAGGTCGACATGGCCATTTACACATAATATCTAGTTTTTACATTAAATGTCCTAATAAAACCCTAAATCAAGCTGTAAAGATGATGTCATGCCCTTTTAGGGTGACTTTAGGCCCTTTTGGGGCAACATTGGCCTCCTGGAACAAAACGTTAGGCCTCCTTGGGCCTCAGGATCTTGCCACACATGCCACTTGGCACTCAACTGCCTCCAAAGTATCCAAAACGTTGCGTGACGTCATGGGTGACCTGGGTGACGTCATAGACCTTCTAAGGCCTACATCATGGTGAAAAGGGCAAGACCCCCCTGGGTCCAGGCCTGCCAGGCTGTCCTTGGTGGAACGTCCTCCTCTCTCTTTAGTGCAAACCCCTAATCTGTCTTTGCCCCTGGCTGGGGTCTCAACATCCATTTGGTGGGATTTTAGCCCTATGGAGGTCCAAACTAATCATCTCCCCATATGTACCTGTCCATCGGGTGTGGCCCTACAACATCAACAAGTACGCCCTCCATGGACTCATAAGTCACAGTGATCATAGCAATGTCAATCATATCTAATCATCAAGTTATTTAAACATGTGCATGAAACCCACTTTACCTGAACAAGTGCTCAAAGACATTATGCTATTCTACAGGGTAAGTTTGGAGGGGACGCCAAGACGTCCTATTGGGCTAATGCTCATTGGATGTGGGATGTTCCAGGGTGAAGTCAAATCCAGGCCATGTAAGGGGATGAGGTGGTAGGGGATGTCTAGGCAATGCATGCAGTGATAACAGGGAAATGTATGGCTTACCTGTGGGTGCCTCTAGAGAGGGTGAGCTGCACCTTGTCATGGATGCAAATGTTTCCAAGCCCATTCATGCCTTTTATTGGTTGAAGTTGGATAATGGATCATTGGCTTGGGAAGTTGTGTTTGTTGCCTTGTTTCACCTTGGTGGCCAACTTCTGTGCCCTAGTCCTGTGTTGTCATCGCCTAGGGAAAAGGGGTACTACTGGGGGGGCCCTCATAAGGGTAACATTCCGTTCCCCACCATACTTAACACTTTCTATCCTGGAGCCTATCATAGTTTACTAAACTTTGATAATGGGTCATGGTCAATTCTCTCATGAGAAGAAGGGGCTAAAGGCCCAGGGGTTGATAGAGCTGCTATATATATGCTATGAAAAAATGATAAAGGTCACCTATAAAAGCTATAGGCCAGCTTAATCCCTACCCCCTCTAATGGTAATCACCCTTTGTCCTAATGCACTGAATGCACACTTATAACAGGACCTCAGCCTAGTAAGAAAATGAAGAATAAAAGCTTGAAACTTGTAAAGGGTACTTGTAAAATAATAAATGGGTATCAAAAGGCAATTAAGGGGTTCGAAATGCAAAAAGTATCGAGGAAAGGGTATCTCAAGTAGCAAGCGCTCCCTCTATAGAGGCGCTCAGAGAAATGGATTTATTGACACCATAAGCCATGAAGTAAGCCCAAATTCATACCACTATCACACTTACTTTTGAAGGGTTTCTTTCTTTCAATGTTTTCCTCGAGAGCTATCCCTCTACCTGGGTTTTTTATTTCACTGTCTTGGTTGGCACACCTAGTAGGGTTGGATGAAGGGCCTCCCATATTAAAACTTGCCAACACACATGAGGTCCTGGGCTGGTGTGATGTTTGAAGGGGATACTGAGGTGAATTGTTTACATGGCTTATATCTTAAGTAANNNATTGTTTACATGGCTTATATCTTAAGTAACAACTTACTTTGCATGACTCATGGACTAATATCTCTTAAGAACATTGGTTTACCTTGTCTTATATTCTGCTTTGTTTTGGATGGCCCTGACATGGTTCTTTGAGGGACGTCCTAGGCTTTCACCTGGGACGTTGGTCCTTATTGTAGGACTTTGGCGTATGTGATGCAGAGCAGTGAGTCACCTAGTGACTTGGTACCTCCAGACATGAGCTCTCACATCCTCAAGCCCTTGGACGATTGACAAATGGGCTTTGTTTTGGTAGATTTGGTCATGATGGCACACATATGGGCTACTTGGGGTATCGATGATGATTTGGCATGACCATGGATGAGCAGACACACCATTGCCATCACTCCACCTTGAGGTAATGCCATGTGGCCTTGGGAGGTCCTCTGTTAGCCTTGGGAGGCTTGATGTCACCACACGTGTGGCATTTATGATGGTTTATTTGCATTTTATCATTTGTAGAGGCTATTTGAGGGGTCAGTCCCACTTAATTTATGAATTATTGTTATTTCACTTCTTTATGTAGACACAGCGCTAGGGCTTACCTCATATAAAGAGGCCAGCGCTAGGATCATTTCATTCATCATCACTTCCCTCACACTTGTGTGGGGTAACACTTCTGAAATTTTTGCTATTTTGGTCTCTTTGGCTCTTTTTCTCTAATGCGCTAGCCTTGGAGGAGATTCTTTGTGGACGGTTTGCTCCTTTGGATGATAAATGTCCGCAATTAGCATTTTGGTGATCATGCTACTTGAAAGAAGTAAGTAATTTCTGCAATTTTAAGTTTCCTGTTAATGCTAAAGGTTGAATTACTATCTTGTTACAAGTATTCTTTGTCTTGTTGAAACCCTAAGAGGGAAACGTAAGTGCTTCTTTCCCTCACAAAGTTTTTATTATCCAAGTTTGTGAAGCATTCTTTGCTAGGGTTAAAATCCTAAAGCCCAAAAGTGCTTGGACTTTAAGGTTTTAACCCTAGTCTTTGATCCTTGACCTAAGTGAAGCTAGGAGAAGGGAAAAACGACACCTAGGGCCCAAGAGTGTTTGCATGCGAGGGTTTAGACCTTACCTCTCCTATTTTCATTTAGCTCAATCTTCAAGTTAATGCATTTGTGACTCCATAAACCCTAGAGAACAACTACACTAGTCTAAGAGTGTTGTTGTGGTTAAAGTAGCTATTAAAATCAATATTTACTATGTCTCAGACACTTTACTAACATTTCTAACCCCAATTCTAGCAAACTTTCACTATTTCTTGCTGCTGTTAGAAATGTTTGCTACAACCATTGAAAACTACGCTAATTTGCTGCATATGCTCATTTATAACTGGCTTAACTTGCTCAGAAAATACTTCTAGCAATTGAATAATACTTGTTGAATGCTTACTTTTCATGGTGAATTGCTATATTTCTGAGCACTTTTACTTGCTGCTGTTGCAATATATTAATTGCTGTTATATAATTGGTTTACTGCTGTAATTTGCAACAACCATAGAATTTATTCATTGTCTAGTGTCCAAGAGGTCATGATTGCATGCTTTAACTTGGTAATTGTCTATATTATGCTGCAAGTTGTTTATTGTCTCGTACATGTACATTAATTATCTTGTTATCTTCTATCCCTCTCCTAGACCTAGACCTAACTAATAAGTGACCGAGATATGTGGTTGTAGGCTTGACTAATCTTGCTATTTGATCCCTTGAGGTCACTAGGGAAGCCTCCCTTGTGGTAGACCTCTTCCATCACTAAAACGAGGGAAGTCTCTACTTAGGTGATAGTGGTAGATTCTTCCATAGTTACACGAGATTTGGGATCTTGTGGAGGGATTTGAACAAGTACAAATCCCGTGATAATAGGTCTATTGCTCAATCCAAGTAAATAGCCATGCAAAAGTACATTGTTCAAGGAGGGGGCTCATGTGACCACATGCATCAAATCCACAAGCATGGACATAGGTCCAATACAACATAAGAAGTGAGTCATGTTAAATGTAAATGCCATTAGGTAGATCTCATTAAGCATCATCTTCAAACTTCACAATAACTCATAGAATTCATACCATTTGCCATGTTTAGGTATGGGAGGGTTACGGTTAGCCCCTATTACATGTGTCAGTACCCAATAGGAGAAGTATTTCCTATGAGACCCATTAAGGAGCATGTGTGATGATATATGGAGTGAGGTTTACCTTCATCAGTGGCATGCATAGTCATGTAAGGTTATGTAAGATATTCATCCAAATGAGCGCCTTTGTATGAGGGAGTATTTATGTAATGAGTTTCCCTTTCCTCTGCACTGTGTCTTTCCAAACCCCTATTTATGTTTTTCTTTATTCGTTCAACCTTTTTTGGCTTTTGAATTTCATTTAGTCCTTTTTAGATATGCATTCATCGCATAGGACTTGGGGTGATGGCCTCATAGTGAGGGGGCATTGCTCATGCTTTGCTTTCTTTTGGTTTCTTCTTAATCATTTCTTTCTATCTTTCATTTGCTTTGCATTTTAATTTTAGCACTTTGCTTTTTACCCCCTTTTTTATAATATATACAATTGCATCAACCTTGAGCATTCAAGCTCCTTCTTCTCATGGGATTATGAATCGTGAACTTATATATGTGACATATGACCACCAACTCAAAAAGGGGACAAAGGAGATTGGGAAAAATGGAGAATGTTATGTATGGATCGGGATATGGGCACACTACCCCTATGTAATGTTCCCGACTTGGCTAGTCTGGGAAACTCTGCTAATGTGTGTGTATGATTAATTGTTTACATCATATATATTGAGTATACAGATGGTAAATGAGACAAAATACTATAAATCGTATATTATGATATCTTTGGAGTACAATGCCGAATGCGGCTGACAATAAAATAAATCACTCGGCTAGATCAATGACAAAAGGATCTTAGCCTGAATACAATAAGCAAACTAAAATGACAATACCCGATGATAGATGACACTGCGGGATCAATGGATGATCTGCAAGCTATGGTAGCTCACACGGTAACTAGTGCAAGTCCAGAAAGTTTGCCCTGGTGGCTAGATCTCTCGGATCGGTCTAGAAACTGTCTCAAACAATGCGCTCTGTTGTCCCTCTCAGTCCTGGTGACGGATCGACCCCTCTGCTGGTGTGTCTGGACTCTGGACCCAAATGGATCCCCCTGGGGGAATGCGCCCCTCTACCACTGGAAAACTGCGCCCTAGTGATTTCATCGTCAGAATCAGCTAAGATGTGTCTCAAACTGATTGCCCTGGCCTACTGTGAAATGGGTCAGAAGGGTTTCCCTGGATCTGATCTGATGATCGCTCGGGAATCTCGAATGTTTCCTCCCCAAGTGCCACACTTCCAATGTCTGGAAATGCGTCCATGATGATTTCCTCGTCAGAATCTAACGAGAATCTAGGAAAAATATGCGTATGGCCTGCCTCTCAAATGGGTCAGAGGGGAATCTCTGAACTCTCCTTGAATGGGACAAGTCGATCCACTAAACCGCCTCAGAAGTTGCGCCCTCTCCCTGAACAAGTGCACCCCTACTGTTGAACCCTGTAGAACTACTGCTAAAGACTGATGGAAGACCTGTGTGATTTCCCCGGTGACTAGGGTGTGTCTCTCAACATCGAAATCAACCACTGGTGTAGTCCTCCTGGAATCCACTGAGCTACCTCTCCTGAGATGCGCCTTTCTCCTCAATGACAAGTCAAAATATGTATAATGATGAATTAGGTCACTGTACCTTCTCTTATAGCTGTCCGAAACCCTAATTCGCTATTGACTTTTAATTTTAGCTCATATGTTCTATTTTTAGCTCAAGTTGACTTAAAAGCGCTTTTAGCCACTTTTAGCTCAATGTCACTTTTCGATTATAACACCTTTGTGACTGGGATGACCTTTAGTAACCCTGTTTACCCCTTTCTGGCCCTGGCTGTAATCTAACGGGGATGTTTAGACCATTGAGCCTCCTCTCTGGAGATCCTACTTGGAAAGGGACATTACACCCTATCAGAGCCCCCTAGTAGTACATTTCTACCCAAGAGTGACAACACTTATCTAGGAGGGGATGGTAACCACCAAGGTAATACAAAGAAAAAGGCACAAATTTAGAGCATCGTGATCCATTATCCAACTCAACTGCCTGATCACTACTTTCATGACAAGCACATAAGGCATTAACACTTAATATGAAGTATTGAAACAAGTTACCTCCTCTGGGTTGGGCACCATAGTCATCAAGTGAGAGTGATCTGAGCAATTTGTGGGAAGCATCATTGGTCATCTGTATGTGGAGAACAATGGATGTCATTTATGGAACTGTTGTCTGTAATGTGGATCATAGGAGAAAAAGACTCCTTTAGTTACCCCTAGATGTGAGGGGTAACAAGACCTAGATTTATTTTTTGAAGACTAAGGATGAAGTGTTTAATTAGTTCATAGAGTTCAAGGCCTTGGTTGAACATCAGACATGGAAGAAGATCAAATTGATTTTCTCAAATAATGGAGGCGAGTATACCTACACGAAGTTTGATTCTTTTTGTAGGGAAGTATGGATCATGAAGGAGTTGATAGAACATGACAACCCATAGTAGAATGGGGTTGTAGAGAGGAATAGCATGTCTATTATTGATTGCTAAGTCTCTAATTTATGACTAGGATTTTGCCCATGTGTATTTGGGTGGATTCTTGTAATACGTCTGTATATATTTTGAACCACTGTCCTCACTAGATCTTGAAGGACAAGAGAATAGAGGGGGCATTCACTGGTGTGAAACTAGATGTATCACATTTCCATGTATTTAGTTGTCTAGTTTATCTTCATGTGCCTGAGGAGAAGAAGACAAAATTGGAACCCTTGAGTATCATGAGTATTTTTTTTGGATATAGTTAAAATTCTAAAGCTTATAGGATCTACATTCCAGCATAGAAAAACATTATGGTGAGCTAAGATGTGAAGTTTGATGAGGATGTGAGGTCCTCTAGTTCATAGGTGTCTCCTTTAGAGATTAAAGGGAGTGAGGAGGTTGTTGTTCTAGTGGTTGATTCAAAGGTTAGAGAAGAATCAAATGTAGGTGTGGATGAGGTGATATTGGGGATGGATATGCCCTCACCCTCTACTTTAGCATGTAGGAAGACGAGATGGATTACTTAGATATTATAGGATGCACAAGAGCATGGTCTCCCAGATCTTTAGTGAGGGAAAGTATACCTCCTAGGAGATGTTCTAATCATATTTGGGGGACAATTTGTTTCCAGGAGCCAGTGGTTGATTTTGAGACTACAAGTTTAGATTTGTAGATAGCAATTTTGGTTGAGTTGCATAGGGAGCAAACCGGTGTTTATGAAAGTACTTTCCTCGTAAAGAGGGATTGTTAGCTTTCAAGTTACTCCAAAAGTGTTTACACCATGCTTGGGGGTGCTTCATATGATGTGGG
The DNA here is from genome assembly GCA_900067695.1 of Picea abies. Lineage (NCBI taxonomy): Eukaryota > Viridiplantae > Streptophyta > Pinopsida > Pinales > Pinaceae > Picea > Picea abies. The sequence goes on along the minus strand of CBVK0101272388.1, from coordinate 18,651 downwards.
GTGTATGGTGTGTTGATTACTCTTGGTTGTGCCGTGATGGACTTACTCATGTATTTCTATGCCTTGTCTTTGATACTTATGTGGCACACTTCCTTGGAGTGTTGGAGACCTATGTGGCTTGGTGACTTTTTTTGTGGAGTGCACATGGATAACTTGGTTGCTTGCTTGGAGGACGACTCACTTTGGAGGAGGTTGTGTTGATTTTGTAGCTTCAGGAGGTATTCCCACTAGAGGCCAAGGTGCCAGGCATGTGGGAATTTTTGTTGGCACTAGTTTTTCCTTTCGTTTAGTCAAAATTGGCCTAGAAATGAATCTAGGGCCTCATGAGCAAGATGATGGGTCTTGTGGGCTTGTGATGGGGTTCCACACCTACAAGAGGAGATTAAAATATTCTAATTTAATGTCGACTTGTGAAAGGGTTCTTTGACACACCCTTTTGGACTTGTATAAATAAAGGTCAAGTCATTATGACATTAGATCATTGTGCAATGACAGAGTTAACATAAGTGAGGTGCACTTGTGTTAGGAGCTTGGAAATTTCAGCAAGGAGAAATCTGAAATTTTGAGGCAAATTTGGCCTAGGGTTTGGGGTGAATTTCTGTTTCAGTTTTTCAGCCAAGGAAGGATTCTTTCCCAGTCAAGGAGGCACATGGGAGGAAGAGCAGCAGGTAGAAGAAGGGCCAACGAGCTCGCACGTGTGAGTTGTAGGCCGTACAGTCCGTATAGCCACATGTGAGTAGGCCGAGGGAAAAGACAGTGGTACGTGTGAAAATTCAGGTAGGTACAACAGGCCATACAAGCTGACATCAACAGGCCATATAGTGGCAGTAGCTGAGCAGATTTGCAGTCAGACTTTTTTCAGGTATTTTTTGTTGAGTATAATTTTACTGATTTTACTGTTTTTGAGGAGAACAAGGTTGTCTTGAATTTTGGTCAAAGTGTGTTGACCAGGAGGGATGGTTTTGCCCTAAGATTTTCTGAATTGGATAAAATTTACAGAACAAAAATTTGTCTCAGTTGTGTTGATGATTCATCTCTGATCTTTTGTGTTTCTGCTGCATATAATTTTCAGTGTAAAATTGTTCAGTGATGACAGTTAGGGTGTTACTGTTAGCTCACTAGGTGGCAATTTTCAGATCTGAAAATTGGTCACATAGAGGCACATGTGAAAATTGATAGGTTGGGCATCTTGGAGGAAGGATTGAACCTTATATGGCATGGGGACTCTTGGTTGCTTGCATGGAGGCTTGTACGTGACTTGAGGATGCTTGGGTTGAGGAGCGATCATGTAGGTGTGGTCGACTTGGAGGTACACATGGCTTAGAAGGTAGTGGTGGAACATTGTAGACATTTGGAGGAGTGTTGGACCTTTCTTGAGGAGTTTTTAGCCTTGGACCCTTGCTTGTTGGATGTGCATGCCTTGGAGCATTACATGCAGGCCTATTTAGTGTGTAGATATGTTGCGTGTTGTGGACTAGGTCCACTTGTTATTGGTGGCCTACCTCACCTTTCATATAAACAAAGGGGGGAGAGAGTTTTTCGATCATATTCATTATTGTTCACTTATGTAATCACATACTTGTGTTAGAGACGTGAGAGATACAATGAACTAGTCTCTTCGTACTCTTCTTCATGGTATTTCTTCTCTTTGTCTTTAGTGCTAGGGTTCTTGAAGAAATTCAAAGGAAGACTAGGGTTAGGGTTTTTCCCTAAGAAGTTAAGAAAGCTAGGGTTTGGTAGAAACCCTAGAAGAGCAAAGGGAGCACTTGATTTTGTAGTTCTTGTGAGAGAAGAAGACTAGGATTTTGTGGTATTTGGAAACCCTAGTGCTACTTGGAGTGCTTAATGTGGAGGAGATAGGGGGAGATTATCTTCTACACTTGTGTGATGCTAGTGTTGGTGCCAAGGAGGACTTGGTGTGTCTGCTAGTTTGTTGAGGATCTTTGGTGGAGCAACCTGCTTTGGTTAGGAGTGATCCCTAGCTAGGAGGAGTTGGTGGCTAGGGTTTTATTATGAATTTCCTAGCTAGGGCTTGGAGAGATTAACTTGTACCAGCTTGTATGAAGCTGTGGTATGTAATTGTACTATACCTTATATATATATATATATAAAGTGTTCAAGCTGCCCTTTGTGTACTTGAAGTTTTGAATTTCAGCTTATGTTATCTTCATGATTGAGTGGATTCTAGTGCTGGTTATCATGTTGATTTGACTTAACATCGAGTAGAATTTGTTAAGTGATTTAACACACATCTAGAGGCTAAAGGGGAAGATTTAGTGCTGTAACAATCCACTGTAAAAAGTAATTTTCAGATCTGTTATATGCTTGGAAAGTGTGCCCTAAAAGCTGAAACTTTGTGGTATTGAAGTACTCTTGTGTGGTATTTATTTTCTTGGGCTTTCTTGTGAATTGGGTTGAAAAGAAGTGAAGTATTTGCCGCTGTAAATTAATATTTCAGATTCAGCCCTAAAGCTGAAAGTTTACCAGAAATAGATCCGGGAAACCTGCCCCAAGGCTGAATGTTCACAGGAAATGGATCTGGTAAACCTTGAGGTTGAGGTGAAATTTCTGAATTTGCAATAAAAAGTCAGGTTCTCGAAATTTCCATCTGGTATGAGAGCATTTCAGAGATTTCTACATGGACTTAGATCTACTATTTTCTTTTTAACTTGTGGTCTTATATCTGACATAATTAATAGCTAGTATTATGTTGTATCAGTTCTTTCCACCAAAGAAGGTAGTTAATGTGATATCTTAAGCTATTAAATTTCTAGGTTGACCAATATAAAAAATGCTTAACAAAATCTATAAAGATCTATGATATTTACATTTTCTTGCAAAATAATTGAATTTCTGTGTGCCAATTAATCGGTTTGGCTTTATTGCAGACTATTTGTATGATAACTTTTCCAGTTTTCTACGTGATGTTTATTCCTACTACTCTAACTTTAGCTCTTACACCATGATGCGGCATGAAAGTTATATTAATTAGTTAACCTTTATGAACTAATTACTAATGCATTTGACAGTGACAGCTTGATGGAGATTGAGATTTTATCCTTAGTAAATACAATGATTGATTTCTTTTTCTTGAAATTCATTGACTTCTTATGTGTAACTTTTTAGTATTTTTGCTTCAGCGTAAACAAGGTTTGGGATTGTTTTAATTGCAGCGAACTCTTTAATATAATGGATCTCCCCAAGTAGCATCTGAAGATCCTTGGAGGGTTAAATCTCCACAATATGTACATGCCTAGCAGTTTTCTAAGTAACTCAACCTACCAAAGGTCAACAAGGTGGGACATTTCCCTAAAGGATAATGTGATGATAAGGTAGTCTGAACCAAATACTCGTCTCTTTGAAACCTGCATTGAGGCAAATAAAGAAAGAATAATATCATGTTGGAATTTAAACAAGAAGAAAAAGAAAAGAATCCGTGCTGCATTATAAAGTTGTAACGCATTAAATGTTTTTATGCCAGTGTTAGTCAAATGGGTTGCAGCTTGAGAAAATTTATTAGCTGCAATAATTCACATTGCATAGCTTGAGATGTTCCAACCTTAGTTTTTCCCTCTGAATCTCTGGAGAAATTCCTTAATAATGATGAGTCATGACCTAAAAGGGGACTTGACTTTCTATTGTTTCCAAACATGCCTAATCTGTTATTTAGAGATTTTAGATTTGCTTTCTTCGTGATGAGTCTAAGAAATTTTCCCTCTGTGCACGTCTTCCACATATTTCCAGTCAGCATTTGCACATTTTTTTTTAAATATTTTATTATTAAAAATGCAGGTCTGTGCAGCAGTCCAAGTCACAGGTTTTGCACTCTGTTTACATGGGGCAGCAAGGATCACTCACAGAGCTCAGAGAGTAGTCTCTATTGCTAGCCAATGGCATGCATTGCTGACCTGTCAATCACATGATGTTTCTGAATCGGAAACTGAAAACATGACTGAATCACATGCTGTCGATGTTGATGGGATGTACCTTTCGCCAACTGAATATGGAAGTGATGTGGAATTAGATGCTGATGTCCTCACTGTTGTTTCCTCAAAATATGAATCTTCTTCCTTTCAGAAGAGACAAGCTGCCGGTGAGTGACAGCTTACATTGCCTGCACTTTTTAGGACGTCTAGCTCATTTAGATTGCTACTCTTGCTTTATTATTAGTTTTATTCTGCATTAGTGTTCATTTCAGCATCATCCCTTAGGCCATGGATTTGAAATTTTTTCCCTAAAGATGTTCTTAATGTCTAGGCTGGTGTCACAATAAAAGGTCCATCTTTTTACAATTTGCATCTTGGATTTAGCAAGAAAAAACCATCAAATATGTTTTCGCTGTTGAAGGCAGCCCATTAAATTAAGGGTGCAGGCCATGATGCCAATATTTCTGGTGAAGAAGCAAGTCTTTCATATATTGTCAAAGATGATATAAATAACACACTGAAGATTTAATGGAGCTTTCCTTTTAACAGAAAAATGGAACAAAAAACCTTTTTCTGGTAGCTTGGTTCTCCACACTTATAACACGAGCATATAGGAAGTGTTTTGAGTAATAATCATTAGTATGCAATGCTTGCCTATTCAATTAACTAAAGGAAACTCATTTGGGAGTCAGTCATTTTTGCTATTGAATTTCCTTGTACCGTAATGGAAAGCTATGGCCAGCTCAAATCTCCCAGTAGAGAGAGACTGTTCTCAAAAGATCAGTTCCATATGGTTGTGACTCATCCTAGACAAGGGCATAACTTGCATGTGACTTCATCCCATCACTATATAGCCATGAACATATGGATGATTATTTTTAGTGCCTTGGACCTCCTTACACAAGGAGTAAGAGTAGATAAGATTTTGCACAAGGCCTTTTTATTGTAATATAAGAAGGACCCACACTTAAAAAATGATGTGCATACAAGATGTGACTCCTTTAAATCAGTTGGATTTTCTCACTACTACTCATTTGGTAGGACCGGTAATGAATATATAACGAGTGTGAAGTGAGGTTGTGATATGTTTTTGGCGCTTCCTATGTCTGTGTGCTTGCTACATTGAGAATGCTATAACAGGTCTATTTTGGTTGTGGAACCCAGTATACACAAAATTCTGTTCTATCCAGATACAGTTCCTTTCCACATACAAGTGAAACAATTTTGGAAAAAAAAATTATATTCATATAGATATAAAAAAACCCCCAGCTAATACATGGGACGAAAAAGTGTGGGGCTCAAATGGTCCTTATACTGTAGATGTCTTTCGATAATAGTCTAAATGTAAGTTATTTCGTAACCTCATTTAACTGAACAAACTTTGGAAGCAGGTCCAAAATAGCAAAACAGAAGCAAACAAACTGTTTCGCAATGGTGAGGATTGTGAATCTTTGAGAGATAAGCAAATGATAGCATATATTAACCAACTTAAGAAAGGCTGATTGGTATTGTAGATTGGCTTGCTTGGGCCTGGTGCACCTGTGGGATGATCTGCCACCTTTATTTCTAGTTTTGCTACAGCAGCCCTTTTTCTTTGATAGCTAGTGCTATGGGGCTCATTCTCCTTTCATTAGACTTGGTATTTGTCATTGAATGCATTGGAACACTTCTCACACATGCACGATCAATTGCCTTGTCTAAACTCATCCTGATTCCTAACTTTGCCTTTTCTCCTAGACCTAGCCTATCTCACCAAGTGACCACGATAGAGGGCTGTAGACTTGCCTTTAGCTTGCTATAGGATCCCTTGAGGTCACAAGGGAAGCCTCCCTAGTGTTGGATCTTCATCCATCACTTAAACGAGGGAAGTACTTGCCTAGGCGACAATGGCAATTACTTCCAATTGTTGCGCAAGTTTAGCATCACGTGAAGGTTTTGCATGAGTACTAGATTTTGTGATAACAGGTCCCAAACCCTCTTAGCCAACTTCTACTCCCAATCGTGAGAATTAAACAAAATGAAAAAGTAAGAACACTGAGAGACATTGCAATTTTTGTGGGCAATGTTATCACAAAATCTAGCACCTTTGTGCAAAGCCTTGCACAAGGGGAAAGACAAGTGCAACATTGGAAGTGTTGCCATTGTCACCTTAGTAAATCACTTCCATCATTTTAGTGAAGGATAGATCCAACACAAGGGAGGTTTCCCTTGCAACCTCAAGGATTCCTATAACAAGTTGGGATCAAGTCTACGGCCTCCTTCATTGGTTACTCAAACACACCACCATTAGGTCAAAGTTGTCAAGGCAAGAGCAAGGTGGTTTAATGAAGTAGTTTCCAGATATCCATATATGAAGTATCTAAGACAATAAATGATATTTAGCAAGTCAAAACAAGTCAAGGAGATGCCTCAAACACTACAAATCAAGAGAAAAGCTATGGCTGTCATAAAAGAATTTAAGATGCTTACTTCAGCAATGTATCAAGTTACAACAGCAGAAACAAACAACCGTTTAAACAAGTTAAAAATGAAATAAAATTAGGGCCGAAACTCATAAACTAAACTAGGGTTTAGTAAACAAATACTTGCTGAAATGATAGATGAATATAACAGCTCTAAGAATGCAAGACGTCAAGCCCTAAAGGTCTGAAAACCAAATCAACAAAGCAATAAATGATACCAAGATGCCCTTTTAAGGTGAAAGATGCCAATAAACCCTAGAGATAAAGCTAGAAGATGGATGAAAATTGAACAAAGATTGCAACAAACCCTAATCTAACAAAGAGAAGGTAAACTTTAGGGTTTAGATTCATCACCAAGGAGAAAGACTAGTGCCATTTTGTTCCTGATGGGCATATGGAGTCAAATCATGCACTTTCTTGGAGACAAAGGTGAAAGAGAGACCCAAGAATAAAACCCTAGGGTAGTCCACTACAAACCCTAGGTATTTACCCTTTAGAATGGAAAATTAAGGTAGCCCACTACAAACCCTAAGAAGCCATTCTATGTCTTTTAAGAACCTTTAAAAGATGAGATCAAGATGGATCTTGGGTAAAACCCTAGGGTAGTCCATTGCAAACCCTAGGACGTTTTCCTACAAGAACACAACTAGGGTAGTCCACTACAAACCCTAGAGATATTTTTATGTCCTTTAACAAGATTCAACAAAATGATTAACAAGGGAAGATAGTCCACTACAAACCTTCCTAGGGTTTCAAGTCAAGGTTTATTCAAGTGCAATACAAGGTAATATGCACTATCACCACTTTGATAAACACATTTACACATAATAGGTTCAAGAAATAAACCAACAAAGACTTAACAGGAGCACTTACTAGATAAATCAATGATCACCATGAGATCATCCATCAAAACTTAAATGCATCCAAAAGATCATCTCCAAGAGAAGTCACATAAGTCATCCATGGTGAAAGAGAAATAAAGAAGAGTAGTAGTAATGATTCTCCACAAGTTGTGTTATGATTTACAATGAGGTAGCACTCCCTCTATATATATAAGGAAACCAAGTGCTATACCTCTTTAAGAAGCCCCTAAAACATAAGAATCCATGATACAAGGTGGATAGGTCTTAGGCCTGTTGACCACCTATTTCGACTAGGGGTTAACGTCATGTATCATGAAGCTATGTACTTGATGGTGCAACTAAGTTTGAAGACTTATGGTTGAACATGGCAAATTTTTCCTTCGGCACGTCTTTCTGTAATTGGAATGTTCTCTCCCTTGCATGGGATAATAATGTAATGGGTCAACATGAGTCATATTTTAGTTAGTTTCCTAGGACTTTATCATTAGGGAAGTCCTTTCATCGAGTGTTTTTTATCCTTAGGTAATTTTTAATTACCCTTGAGTTTTTCACTCACAATAATCCTCCAAAGTGGTGGAAGGCGTTCTAATGATCGAGCCCAAGGGGTGACTAAGGTCTAGGAATGTTGTAAATGACCCTGCTAGACATCTTCTAGAGTTTTGCGGAATTCCGTCAAGTTTTGATAGTTTTTTGTAATTTATTAAAATTCTCCATTTAATGAGAATTTTAATTATTTTTGAGATAAAATGTAAAATTTGGTCCTTGGGGATTTTGATAGGGGTATGAGTACTCGAAACAAATGGCAGATACCCCCCTACACCCTTGGACCAAGTTTCAACGCATTTGGACAAGTTTTGCTAGGTCCTTGTCCATGAGGAGTCAAAGTCAGTCTAGAGTCAACATTTAATTGCTTTTAATTGGCTAAGGTAAAATAGCCAAAAATCGTAAAACATGAAAAAAGACATGAGAGAGAGTGGGAAAGGTTTCCTAACCTTTTTCCTAAGTTGGAAAATCAATTTTCCACTTAGAGAACCCCACCTTGCTTAGCTAACAACCAAACATGATGATTTGCTAGAGAAAGTGCGCCTCCCTTGCCCTTCCACTTGGCCAAAAATAAAAATTAAAGCAAAAAGACACCCAAGACCCTAAGTGCACCCTCCTTGGCGTCTAACCTTATGTTTGACAAGTGGGAAAGACGGTTTCCCCCTTACCCCCTCAACCCTCAAACCCTAGACATGACTAAAACCCTAAAAGTGCACCCTCCTTGAGATGATCTCCCTCCCTTTGATTGATGCCACTTGGAGCTCATCCAAGAGGGGTCTCTCTTCCTTCCCAAGTATTTAAGAATGCCTACCCCTCCTCTTTTATCCATCTATTCTCAGAGCAAGTTTATGCTACCCAAATCTCTCCCACTCCTCTCTCTCTCTTTTTCTCATTTCTTCTTGTAAATATTGCTACAAGTATTTGCAACAAAATTTTACCATTAATAAAGGAAAGCTTTGGAGGTAATCTCATGGTGTATTGGGAGTCTTCTTGATGCCCCTCAAGGTTTATGTTTGAGGTGATATTGCTGCCATATATTCTTGTGCTTTTCTTGCTTCTATAATCTAATATAGGAGATCCAAGCAAAGTATTTGGCTTGGGTAAATTTATGTTAGTATTACTATAGATTTGGTCAGTTAGTTTAGTTGGTATTGGAAAGTATTTTGCAATTTCCATTGATCTACTCACCTCTTTGTTGTTTTTGTAGCAAGATATCACAAATTTGTAGGTCACCAAGGGTTTGGAGAAGCAAATTTCAGATCTGGAAGTTTGCTTGTTCAACCAAGGGATTCCTCCAATATTTTTCTGATATTACTTCTCTCATTTCCATTTGATTTGAGGCATTTTCTGTTCTGATTTAGTCATCCAAAAAAAATATTTTTGTTCAGATTTAAAATTTCTGTTTTACATACTAACAGAAATTTCCGAGTTTTAAAGTGTTCTGCGACAATTTCCAGCAAGCTTTTGCTTGTTGATTTTTGCAGATTTTCGCTAGAAAGAGGGGGAAGTGCTGCTCATTTCAAGTCTCAAACCTTTCAAGAAAGCCTCCTCAACTTGGGTATCAAAAACCCCCTTTCTCTCTTCTTTCTTCCAAGCATTGTAAGCATCCCAAGAGAGTCTCTTGGGCTTGCATTCTCTTTCAAAGGTTACATTTCTGTATTGTATATCTTTTCAATTTGCCTACACCTTGCAAAGTGATTTGGCCTTGCCAATCCATGCAAAATTGTAAGGCTAGTTTAATTTTCTGTTTTGCATCTTTTGTTTGCCCCACTTGTCATTAAGGCAAGGTTGAGTGACTAGTCTTATTTGCATTTTGTTTAAAGTTAATCATTTATTTTTTACATCCACCTTGGCACAAAATCGGTAGGCTTGTCCTCTTCCTTGTGCCATTGTTGTGAGGTAGCATAGTCTTTACTTTCATTCTTTGCCCCACTTGTCCTTAAGGCAAGGTTGTCTGGCTAGGCAATTGCTTTTCCTATTCCAAGTCATTTTAATTTGCTCTATTTTTGTGCCCACACCTTGCAAATAGATTGGGTTAGCCATCCATGCAATATCGTGAGGCTAGGATGTAGATTTACTTATTACTTTATTTTCGAATTTATTTGCAAAGTAGCCACACCTAGATTAATTAGGGGAGTAACCTTTTGGTCTTGGAAGTTATCATATCTAGTATAACTAGGCACCCAACTAGTATCACTTTTTCCAGCAAAAAGGAGTGACTTGGGTGGCTACAGGGGGGGTGTAAGTCGGGGACGGCTTCACGGCACTAAGTGTTCTCCCTACTTGAGCGCCCAAGCATTTCGGATTGACTTGTGGAGCTAGGGAAGGACCTTGCTTTTCCTTCTTCTTGAGCACCCAACAATTCTTTTGGTTAAAGGGTTAATAGTTAGGGGTAGACACATAGTCTAGGCTTGCATCTATCACACCTAATCCCCCTATCTAAAGAGAGACTTAAAATCCTTTAAAATTTACCTACAACACTTTCACAACATTAGTATTTTCAGTTTCAGTTATATTTCATTTAAGTTGTGCAAGTTTCACTTTCAAGGCATTTGTTTTTCCATGTGTTTTACTTTCCAAGCATTTCCATTTTCAAAGTAACTCTACCTTTCAAGTTATGCGATTTACTTTCAAGGCCATTTACTTCTAAGTTGCACAATCTCTCTTGTGAGCACTTTACTTTTCAAGTTTTCTCTCTCATTTGTGTATATTTCATGTATCGATGTTTCATGGTTAATTGGGTTCAAGTATTCTTTATTCTTTGGATGTAGTTGTGTAATCATTTAGTTGTTTACTTCACTGTACATCTATTTCATGTTGTATCTAAACTTGTAGATAATATTCATATTTAGTTCAAGTTTAAAGTAATTTTCTTTGTTCATTGTGGATATCTCAGATCATTATTTATCCCTTTTATAATTGTAATTTGTTGTATCTTTCGTTAACCCCATCTATCTGTAGGCACTGGTCTTTTGTAAATTTGTAAGTAAAAGGGTTGTGCTTGTCATTGAAACGTTGCATTGCATTGACTGCTTGTCATTTGGGTTGGGTCCCCCTAACTTAAAAACTAAAATTAACTCCTAGATCACTTAATCAACTTAACATAGTTAAATAGGGTCTACCCCCCTTGGCTTCCCTAGGAGTGAGCCTAGATGGAAGAATTCCAAATTGAGGTGACAGTGGGTTTGGACTTAGGCTTGTGCCTCCAAGGACACACCCAGTGGGTTGGAGACTTCTCCACGCTTGTAGGTGTGTATAAGGACGATAACAAGGACGACCCCTAAAAATGCCTCTAAAACAATGATATAATGCTAAAACATGAAAACATCCTCTAAAAATGCCACAAGTCAGAGTGTAGAAGTCTAAAAGAGGGTGACATCATCTCCTAAAGAGGTACAAAATTCCAAATATCATGTCTCTCTCCCAAAAGGTGCGAAACATCATCAAAGGTCATGCCTCCTCATCAAGAAAGCAACATCTCATCATCCAAATGCTAGGTCAGTTGAAGAAAACATCACATCATCCTCAAGCATGACACCATCCTCTACATGTGCAACGTCCTAGCCTCCAAGCACGACATCATCATGGAACAAGGTTTCGTAACCTCTCCAAAGAGGTGTACCATCCCCATCAAGGGCAATGTCATCCAACAAACCCTAACATCCTCAAAGGGGTACAACGTCCAAGGTAGGGGGCTTCCTGTCCTCTGAGTGACTCATCAAGTCAATGTCCAACCTCTCAGGTCTAGAAGGTGCTGGAGGGTTTCAAGAACCATGCCAAATCATCACATTATCCATTGCTCATCATCAAGGGTGCAACAACCTCCATACAGTGTGGGAGAAGAATCATGAACGTCCTCCAAAAGACCATCTCAAAGGGTGCATCACCATCAGGGAAGGGCTCAAAGAACCAAGTGAGACTAACCATCATGGATATAAAAGTCATTAGAATCATAAAATCTAAGTAATAGTTTAATGCAAAAGCCACGTAAGTAATTCACATTAGGTATCTTCCTCAAACTTCACACTAGCTTATGACTTTATGCAATTTGCCAAGTTTAGGTATGGGAGGACCATCAAACAACCCTATTAGGTGTGTTGGTACCCAAGTAGAGGAGTAGTTCTTGAGAAACCCATCAAAGTGTAAGTATGAGTGAATGGTATGACATGGGGTTTACTTATTGGTCATGGTGTCATTGACATGCAAGGCCACATGTGATGTCCATCTCCATGAGTGTCTTTGTAGAGGAAGCACTTGGTGTATTGAATTACTCTTTCCTTGGCACTATTTCTTTCTACCCCTATCTTGCCTTTTGATATTCATTAATTGCGTTGCAAGTCCCTTTTAGGGTTTATGCATTTATTAAATCGAGATTCATTTAAGTTCTTTCTTTAGATATGCATTTAGTGCATTAGGACTTGGGGTGATGCCCTCATAGTGAGGGGGTAGAGCTCAAGCTAACTTGACTTTTGATTTATCATTCAAATCCCTTTTATTCTTTTGCATTTTGAATTTATAGCATGCTCTTTCCATTCTTTTTACCAGCTGCATCAACTTCAGGCATTCATGCCTCTTCTTCTCATAGGAGAATGAAGTACGAACCTTTTTGGGATAGATGTAACAACCATTCCCAAAAGAAAGGACAATGGAAGGAATATGGATGGAAAGTGTTAAGTATGAAAAGGTACGAGTATGTTACCCCTATCAAGAACTCCTAGTCGTACCCCTTTTCCCCAAGAGTGACAATAGTTGACTATGTTATCACACAAATTGTAGGTTGGGAAAAGCCCTCTTATTGCACAATTTGTAGTTATGGTAAAAGATGGATGAAAGAAAGGCAAACTGGCGTGACTGAGACTATCCTACCACTGTCACCTCAATAGGATAGTTCTTTCTGTTTAGGGTGGAAGGCCCAGGGGAGACATCCTCAGTGACCTGGGGTTTTGAGAAGGCAAAGGTTTGAAAGACTAAGTATAATATTCCCCCTCACAAGTCACCACCGATCAGAAAGTCCCAGCTAATGAGCCAATAAAGATAAGTAATGACCAAGAAGTGTACCTGCCCGAGACAAAGCAACAAGGAAACTATAGATGTGCAAGATTACTTGCTGGTTACTACTTCATAAAAGACTTTTTGATGATAAGCAATTGACCAATAATATTGATGAAGTAAATCAATGTTATACAATAGCAATGAATACACAACGTCCCTTCACAATAAATGCTAAAGAAACTTTGCAATGATGAATAGCAATCAATGTAACAATATTGGAAGCAACTCTTTAGCCAATCATTCAATTGCTTTAAAGATAAATAAATGCTGCATAGAGATGTTTATAGCATGAATAGATGACGACAACAATAGGGTTAGTAATTGTTAGTCTAAGCTAGGGTTAGAAGGATTAGTAGTTGTTCAAAGTATTTTGATGTGTGTAAGATCAAGGTACTCAACACAAGAAGTCATAGATCAGTGTGTTATTAGGGAAAATGGAGTCAAAATCGGTTGTAAATGTTGAAGGGCTGTGATGATAGTAATATGGCTAAAGACAAGAGGGTTAAATGTTGAGGTGTTGCTAAGGCAAGGCCTCAACAATGAAACCTTAGGGGAGAAAGCCTCACTAAGGTGTAGAAACCCTAGGCCTTAGTGCTTTATTCTCCTTCTTTAGCTCATTAACAAGATAAAAATGGCTAGCTTGAGTGATAAATGCTATGGCCAAGGACAAGAGAGTTTAATGATGAGGTGTTGCTAAGGCAAGGCTTCATCAATAAAACCCTAGGCAAAACGACTCACTAAGGTGTAGAAACCCTAGGCCTTAATGCGTTTTCTCCTTCCTTGGCTCAAAGACAAGAACAAAAATGGCTAGGCTAAAAGAGTAGGGGTAGAGTGTTGCTATGGCAAGGCTCTATCTAACTTCAACAAATCAAAATAGCTCTTGGCTTATCTTAGTAGGGACATGAAACAATGACACCGACATGTGCTTGTCCCCTAGGGTTTAATCCAATAAATTATAACAACAAAATGCAAGTAAACAATACCATAACCATTCAATAAAGAAGTGTTTTTGCAGAAATTCACTTACATCCACCAAGCATTCATGTAGCCAAACCCTAGTTGTAAACCTTCCACCAAGAAATTTCCAAAATAGCTAAGAAATAGACTCCTTCAACAAGTGCACATCAATTTTCAGCCAAAACCCTAAAGTAGGGCACAAATTTCAGACCTCACTTAGTGTGAGTGAAAGATGATGATCAAAATGAGAGTTTTAACTCTCTACTTATATAGTACAAATGATCTTAATTAAATTTTAGGTCATCAAAAGGCCGACAAGGCCAAAATACCAATTAATATTGTTTTACATTAAATGTCATAAATTAAACCCTAATCAAGCAAAAGCAAGACATCATGCCCTTTTTAGGGTGACGTTAGCCCTTTTTTAGGGCAACATAGGCCTTCTGGAGCAAAATGTTAGCCCTCCTTGGGCTTCTCCAAGCTGCCACACGTGCCATAACTGCCATGAATGCCTGCCAAGAACGTCCACAATGTTGGATGACGTCATGGGCATCTTGGTGATGTCGTGGGCCTTCCAAGGCCAACGTTCCAGTGGAGAGGGCACAACCCCCCTAGGTAAGGCTTTGCCAGGGTGCCTCTATGGAACGTCCTCCGTTTCTCTGGTGCAAACCCCTTTGTCCTGTCTCTGCCCCCTGCTGGGGTCTCAACATCCATCTGGTGGGATCTTCAACCCCATGGAGGTCCAAACTAATCATCTCCCCATGTGTACCTGTCCGTTGCGTATGATCCTGCACCTCAACAGATACGCCCTCCATGGGTTCATAAGTCACAAGGATCATAGCAATGTCAATCACATCCAATCATCAATTTTGTTAAACATGTCCATAAAACACCTTTTACCCAGTCAAGTGCTCAAAGACATTATACAAATCTGCAAGGCAAGTTTGGAGGAAGTGACAGGGCGTCCTATTGGGCTAGTGTCCACTGGAAAAGGGATGTTTTTGGAAGAGATCAAATCTAAGTCATGTTAATGGGTGAGGTGGATAAGGGATGTCCTGACAAAGGGTGCAGTGATAGTAGGGAAATGCAAGGCTTACCTGTGGGTGCCTTTGTAGAAGGCGAGCTGCACCTGTCCTGGATGCAAATGTTTCCAAGCCCATTCATGCCTTTTATTCTTTTTTCTTTATTGCTTTTTCTTTCAAGAAGCTACTCAGGGGACACTTCCCTGGCGTGGTGACTAGTGGTGACAATGTTACCCACAAGCACTTTCACGGAAATGAGAAGGCTGGCTCGTGATGAGACCCCCTTTCTCTTGGCCATGCAACCAAAAGCCACTACCCTGGCGTGGTAACCAACTGCTAGTAGTGTCATACCGCTAAGTGCCCATTGACTTAATAGGCTGGCGTGTGATGAGACTCCCCATCCTCTGACTAGGTCTTGTTTTATTATTTTTATGGGTCCCTCTTGTTTCTTGATGAGAAGCTTTTTACTGCTTTCTCGGGGATCCCTGGGCGAAGCATCTCGAGGTTTTATTTTTAGGCTTTTATCTCTTGCCAACTTGCTTTTACCTTCTGGGCCTTTAGCCCCTTCTTCCCACAAGGCAAGGTGCAACCCTTAAATGATTGGTCAACCCAATGCCCAGACCAATGTAATGGGATGGATGAGCAGGAAGTAAGATGGAAAGTGATAAGTATGATGGGAGTGGACGATAACTTTTCATGGATCCCCCCAGTGGCAACTCAAAACCTATGTGCACAGGCTTACTAGGGCATCCTGTCATTCCTCCCAGACATGGTCAAGTGGATAAGTATAAGATCCAAGCACCCGTTAGAAACAAAAAGAACCAGATTCTCATATTCAAAGGTTTTGAGGATCAGAGTGACACATAACATGATACCCGGACTCATTACCTCATGGAGCAAGAACCATCTCCGATACAGGACCAAGCCGAGGTGATGGATGTTGCTGCTGTTGACAAAGTGGAGGCACTGAAAGGAAGAAAACATGGGCCCTCTAGGGCCATGCTCAAGTCGATATGGCTCTCGGTACTCCATGTCTAGGACCTGTGGGCCTTGAGACATAATCTCCTTAGTTATCCCTAAAAGTGGGGGATAACATCTGGCTGCAACTCAGGGTTGTGCTCACCGTAGAGCGTGTTATCCAGCAGTTTGCACAAGCTGGATTTCCTGAAGAGCCGCCAAAGAATGAGCAATCGGTGCTCATATGAAAGAGTTCAGAGTTCAGCTGGTCTTATGAAAGACCACTTTTTTCCGTATTTCCACCATTGTAATAAACGACTTGAGTATGAGATATTGTAAAAGGCTATTAGCCACCTAAGACCTAGAAACAAGCATGTACTCTAGAGTGTTTTTTTTCACTTGTTAATTATTTTTTCTGCTTGCCTTTGTGAGAGATTAAATAATTTCTAAGTTTTTTCACTCAGAAGACCGACTCCAGAGCTGGAGTACTTGCTGGTGGTTAGGCCTTGGCATGGAAAACCAATGTCTAGTGTCTAAATGTATATGAGCTCACACTAGGTCATCTTGATTGAGTCATTTGGAAATTGCGGCTAGGTTTGATAGGTTTTTTTTAATGTTTCATTGAATTAATTAAATTCCCGCAAAAATGAAATTTTTTTATTTCTGAGTCAATAAATTGTAAAAATATGGCATCAAACATTGTTAGATGCCATATTTATGGTCATTTTCCATTCCAAAGTATCATGTAAACCCCTATTCCCCTTCTTTCGAGACAAAAAAATGATTATTATCACTAAAAAATCAAATTTACTCGAAATTTATGGAAAATAGGTAATTAAATTTATTTCCTATTTTTTAGGAGAATTGGGGAACATGTTTTTCTCATGTCCCTAGTTGACTAGAAGCCTAGGCGAGTTAAGCTAAAGGCGAGGTCGACTTCATGAGGTGATGTGGATGTGGGGGAGATCCCAATGTGGAAACTCAACCCCACAATCCTAAGTGGCGCATTGTAGAGGAGTGGCGCACATCCCAAAGTGCCCACGCATCTCTAAACTCTCACTTCACTCCCCCTCACTCCACTCTCACCTCACACTACTCCACCTCCACTACTCCACTCTACACATCTCCTATCCACTCCACTCATCACTCCCTTCAAACCTCACGTATCTCCCCTTCACTCACGCATCTACCGTAACCCTAATGCACATCTCCCTCTTAGCTCACACATTCCTCATTGGAGTTATCACCACCTAAAGCTATATAAGCAAGGTCGATCTCTCCCATTAACTAGTTTGGTTTTGGCAAGCATTGTATCATTGTTGTAATCTTTCATTGGAATAATAAAGACTTTGGAGTTCAATTGTTGTGGATGCTATGTGTGGATGTTTTGATCTAGTGCCATTTTCTTCATGAGGTAACATGTATCTTGTATTTCAATTTTGTAATTCATTTGCAAGGCTTTGAAGGTATGCTATTATACAGCAGGATAAGATAAATCTAGTTTGATTCATCTAGTTGCGTCCTTATAAATCATAGACTTTTACATTGCATGCTTCGTTTTCGGTTAAACTAACATGCATGTTTGAGCGTTGTTGTGTAGGGAAGGCCTTTAACAAGTTTTTGTAGGATTGGAGTACATTGTTGCAGGTTCCTCAAGTTTGGAGGATTGACAGGTTGTTGCTTCAACTGTCATTGCCCAAGACTTTCAAAAGATCGAGCTCCCTCTACTCTTCATCAAAAGAACCCCATAGCCCAAGTGTTCCAGGCTCAAGCGGAAACTCCAAAAATTTGATAAATTTCTTTCCCCTCTCTATTTTCTTTGGTTGCATGTTGCTTAGATCAGTTTTAAAGTTCATTTTGGATATCTAAAGGCTGCATGCATTCACTTTCTAGATCTAGTTGTAATTCTGTCAATTTAAAAAGTAGATCTAGTTCATTTTAAGCAATTTTTGGTCTATTTTCATCTAGATCGTAGACCACTCTATTGCTTTGTTTTACTTTCAAGATCAAGCTATCTAGATGTCCTATGTTTGCTGTTTTAAAACAACAAACAAAATCAACTAGAAGAGCCTAGGTTAGGTTCGTGCTAAGTCTCAAAAAGTCCCAAAAAATTTCAGTTTTGCCTTGGAATTTTTTTTTTTTTAAATTTGATAATTTTTTTTAGTTTTAAACTTATTTTCATCACTTTTTAACATACTTTGTTTGCTGTTTTCTTGCAGCAATAACAGGTCCAAGGGGAGATTTTGCCAATTTTTGGCAAAATCAAGGCTTCCGGGCTATGTTACCAGGATTCGGATACGGATACGGATACGGATTTGGATCTGGATACGGATTCGTTAGATTTTTGAAAAGCCAGGATCTGGATACGGCGAGGATACGTCAAGTACAAAAATATAATAATATTTTTTTAATTTAAAAAATATATATTCAAGGTAAAGTCTACAGAGGTATACATACCCTAACCCCCTTTAAAGTTGTGACCTCTTAGGAGGAAACACATGTTCTTCACTATTAGACCCACTTAAGCTGTATATAATTAAGTAATAAAGTACCAAGTAATAATTAAGCAATAATATAAATATAAAAGATTATTAATTGGTACTTAAATATCATTCCCCTTACATTATGCAAAATTTATTTACTTCATAGTACCCTAGTTGGTAATAATTACTTTATATGTATCTATATTATTAAATATTATAAAATTAACTAATTGTTACATCTACATAATAGTTTATATTATTATAAACATTACACCTATTATGATTATAAATTTATGTTTTTTTTTTGTTTGTTAATTTGTGCGGGACCTGTTGGCTACGCGATTAACCTGTGGCTTGAGAAACCGCGACTCAGGGGCATCTAAGCC